>VMDO01005765.1:0-108015 GCA_007922755.1 Pedetes capensis | reverse complement strand
GCACTTCCTTCAGATCTCCACCCACATACCACCTTTCAGGGCACCCTTTCTAAAACTGCAACTCTCCCCCACATATGCCCTGCCTTCTTTTTGTCCTTAGCATTTCTTCCTGTCTACATACCATACCATGTATTTGGTTATCAGCTGTTTTCTTCCCTGGGAAGCAAGCATATGAAGGTAGGGATATGGGTCACCCTAGAACAGTGCCCAGAACACAATAGGCACTCAAGAAACACAAGCTGAATGTTGAGCAGATTTACCCCTTCCACCTGCCTTCCCCCTCCATTCTGTGAAATTAAGGTGTCTGTCCTCTCTGGTCTCAGAAAATACTTTTTGTACCTGTGGTGCTTCTTCATTATGTAGGTGACCCTTTAGAAGATCTGTGTGGAACTCAGTATGTCTAATGCCTATCAGGTAACAGATGGTGACCAAGTTGTCTGTATGCTAAAAGAAAGAGATGCACATGGGCACAGTCTACTCAGGCCATGTCTGCAAACAACACTTGTCCCATCCAGGCTCCCACACTATCTGCCTACAGTACCCACATACTCCAGATCCACTCCCTTCAGAAGAGAGAATACATCGCCCATCTCACATTTCACAGATTCCTGGCCTTGGATGCACAGGGATGATGGCAAAGCCTGATAAAGGAAGGATGGCTTCCCCAGGTACTGTTTCACATCAAAGCCCAGAACTGCTGAAATCTCTTTCAACCCCAGGGGACAACAGCAGCAATCCAAAGGATCTATGAGAAACAAGAGGAAGACAGTGCCCCCTTCTGGTACAGATCTGCAAGTCTTATGTGTTGCTTTATTGTGAGGGAGGCCTGCAGCCATAGCACTGTGGCATCTGATCCCATCAGATCTTGGAAGCTAACCAGGTTTGGGCCTGTTTAGTACTGGATGGGAGACTGCCCAGGAACACCAGGTACTGTTGGCTTGGGAGAAGTACCTGGAAACGCACTACCAAAAAACAATCAACCATTGAACATCCTATGAACAGCAGAGACCCACTGGCATAGTGCCAGGCATGGCACAGTGTCAGGAAGTGTTTAGTTCTGTTGTACATAGGGTCACTATGAGTCAGACATGACTCAACAGCACCTAACAACAACAACAACAACAACATTGGGAGGGAGCGTGGATTCCAGACTCAACTATTCAAGGTATGAACAAAAACATCTGTACCAGATGGAAGGCTAAACACAGCTTTCCGTCTCCCGTTTCACTCCAAATTTCACAAAATGACGGAAAACATTTGTTCAGTGAAAGGCTTACTTTAGGCTTGCAGTTGTTTTCCTGCTTTCTGAGGTTGTGGAGGTTCAGCTATGGATGGTATTATAAATAAATCCTACCCAAATTAATGGAGAAGGCACACAATAACACAATTCCAAGTGTAAAGAGGAATAAAGACATCTCTACAAACCCAGGTTCTGTGGCGCATGCCTGTAATCTCAGCAACTTGAAAGGTGGGGGCAGAAAGACCACAAGTTTGAGGTCAGAGGCAGCCTGTGCAACTTAGCAAGAGCCTGACTCAAAAAAAAAAATTAAAAATGGGCTAGGGGTGCAGCCCAAGGGTATAGCCCTTGCAAAGTATGTGGGGGGGGCCTGGGTTAAAAAAAAAAGTCATATCTACCAACTTCTTAATTCTAAAACCAATTAATTACAAGAAAAATAAAGACAGATATGTAAATGTCACCTTAGATGAAAATAAAAAGTGTGTATAACTCCAAATAACACTTTCTATGAAGAAGCCCTGCCAGGTCCTGTGGAATACAGCCAAACTGAGGGAGAATATGCTGACACAGTGTCCCACGCTGACCCATCATGGGCAGAGCAGGCAAAGCACAGACTTCTCTAAAGTACACAAGACATCCAGAGCAGCCAAAACAAGGACACCTTGTTTGTAACCAGACCCACCACATTGTATAATAACGTCCTTAAAAAAGGAGAACTGAACACGTGGAACAAGAAAACACAACTGAATAAAATGTTCCTTAAAAATAAAAGAAAGCTTGAATCTGGCTGAAGAGAGGGGAAATAGGGAGTTGTTTAACAGGTATAGAGTTTCAGTTTTGCAACATGAAAAATTCTGGGGATTGATTGCACAACAGCATGAATATGCTTTCCACTGTAGAACTGTACACTTGATTAAGGTTTGATTTGCTTGTATTTTTAACTTTAACTTCTAAAACAGAAACCTGAATCTACAGATTGAAAGGAAAACTGATTCAAAAGACTAATCTTGAGAACAGACCTAATAAAGTTCCTTATTTTCAAAGATAAAGAAAGAATCCTTTGTAGTGTGGTAGGGGAGAGGAAGAATGGAAAGAGAATGGCTAACAGGCATGGGAGTGTAGTTGGACAAGAAGAATAACTTCTAGTGTTCTGTACCACATTAAGATAACTATGATTGGTAACAATTAATTATATATCTCAAAATAGCTAGTAGACAAGACTTAGAATGTTACCAACACAAATAAATGATAAACGTTTGAGGTGATGAATATACTGATTACCTGATGTAATCATTACACATTGTATACCTGTGTTAAAATGTCACACCATATCCCATAAATGCATGCAATTGTTATGTGTCAATTAAAAGTTTAAAAACTTTTGAAGAAGTAAGAGAAAAAAGAATCCTTTGGGTAGCCAGGCAAAATATCAACACATGTACTGAAAAAAATAATAATAAATGAGACTGCCTCCAGACCTCAATGTGAAAAGACAGTGCAGACATCCCAACAAGTCCTCTGGGAGAAGAAAAGTGATAGTCAAGTATTTCGTACTTATTCAAACTATTTTAACATGATAATGCAATAGGCAAATATTCTGAAGCATGCCAGAATTCAGGAAATATCATTCTTATGAATCCCTTCTTTTAACAAAAAAAAAAAAAAAGCTAGTAGTAGATAAACTAAACTCCAGCCGGATAAGAGATAAATGGAGAGAAATGAGGTAAAAGGATTAGATGTGGATGCTAAATCTATTTTAATGCAGCACTAAGGTAAAACTGCTATGGAAATTATAGTTACAGAGCAAAGAATAACAAAAGATCAGAATAAGGATGGAAGAGAAAAAGGATTGGTATTAGAAGGCAGACATGTAACTTTTACAGTTGGAGAATCAAAAAGTATTTTTAACTTACTAAATCAAGTAATAAAGGTACAAAGGAAATGACTAGAAGAAATAATAATATAACCCACAAAAATGAGAGGATAAAGAGAAAAAGGAAAAGGAGGAAGTGGAAGTACACTATTTTAATCATTACTAGTAAAGGGACTGAACTCTAAATAAACAAGGAATTGAGTATATCATTTGAAGTTATGATTTTATAATCAATAGGACTGTAAACAATGAATCTTTTACATTATCAGAACTACAGCTGCCTTGAGCAGAGGACCATCAGACAAACAGCCACCCAGACTGCCTTCATGATGGGCCAGCTGCTCTAAACATTCCAAGGATGCCTTGAGGAAGCTACATGGCAACTACAGCTGCTTCTGTTGAAGCACAATTATGGCTCCAGAAGGCAGTATCGCAGCCATGGCTGTTTCAAACAGCTTGTGCCCCACCTTTTTGCTATCACAAGCCTTAGTGAATTCTAGTAACCATTTTCACCCAGACCAGAGGGGGACCACGTCCCCTAATGGGCCAGCAGAAGACTTTTGATTAGTGCGACACAGTCCTTCATTTGTCTGAAGGACTGCTTTGACTGCTGCATACACCCTTGCCACACCCACTTTCTGTCTATATAAGCAGGCTATTCAGCTCACTTTGTGAACCAGCCAGGAAACACCCTCCAGTGCTGCCCCCTGTTATTGCAACATTAAGCCCAATAAAAGGCTTCTCTTGAGTGGTCTTTTCCAGCCTACTTTTGATTTTCACCATTAGTAAGGCAGGCTGAGCTGGTAACACAAAGAAGAAACAGAAGCAGCAACAGAGCAGCAGCAGCAGCAACAGTGATGAGAGAGTGACCAAAGAGTTCCAGAGAGAAACTGGGCAGAGACAATAGGAAACAGAGGCAGCAGAAATGAGGAGGGGTGATAGAAGTAGAGAAAAGACAAGGGAAGGCAGAGAGGCAAGGCTGAAGAAAGATAGAGGGCCATGAAAAGCTAGAGATGAAAAACACAGGTCCAAGTTACTGGAAGAGTCCCAGGGAGCTGCCAAGCCTTAAGATGTGAGGGGTTCAGACACCCTAGGCCTGAGAGCCATAGCACTATCTCCTGTCAAGGGTTGAGAGTCCTGACACTCCAGGCCCAAGAGCCATGACCCTAGCTGCTATAGGAGCTGAGGGCCCCAACACCCAAGGCCCATTTGGAAGCTGTAACACTAGCAGGCTGCCTGCTGCTGTCCACTCCTGCCACTCACTGTTGCTGGAAGCCAGCAGCATCATTATCTAGGTAGAGCAGAGGGACCACAGCCAGTTGATTAGTAACAAGGAAGTCTGCACGGTGCAGGGCACCTGAGCCCAAGCTCCATTGTGTCAGATCAGAATTGGAGGTAACGGGGAGAACTCATGGTCTTCAACATACATAAACAGATGTAGAAATACATATAAATGTAAATATGTATTATCTATTTGTTTGAATGTACACACATACATATGCATATATACACATAAATATGTACATACACATGTAAATATGCACATACATACACATACATATACAAATTGGTACGTACATACCACTGGGAGGGTGTGGAAGCAGTGACATACCAAGAACCATGAGATCCACATAGGCTGTGCCTTTATTTCCAATACCATTAAAAGAGAAGCATCCTTAGAGAAATGGCTAATGCCAACACTAGGACAGAAAAAAATACATGATGATCCTGGAATGCTTCATGGTAGCAGAATGTAAGAAAGTGCTCAAAAAATGATGAAGACATATCAAAAGAAGACAGAAGCTGGTCAGGCACTATGGCATATGCCTGTATCCCAGCAACTCAGGAGGCTGAGGCAGGAAGATCACAAGCTCAAGACCAGAGGCTGGCTGTGCAACTTAGTGAGACCCTATCTCAAAATAAAGGGGCTAGGATTTAGCTCAGTGGGTAGAGCACTGCGCTGCAGTCTCTGAGGCCCTGAGTTCAATTCCCAGCACCGCAAAAATGGGAGAAGGGCCTGGCAATCCACTCCCAAGGCAATCCCAAAGCACTCAGTCATTGAAAACCCTATGAGGGTCGCTATGAGTCGGATACCGACTCGATGGCACCTAACAACAACAACAACAACAATCTCAAAATAAAAAATAAAAAGGGGCTGGGGTGCAGCTCAGTGGTAGAGCACTTGCCTATCATGTATGAGGCCCTAGGTTTAACCTCTGAGTACAAAAGTGTTGGGGTTCAGCTCAGGCCCAGCAAAGGTCAGAGCCTTGCCCTGACACCAAGTGGGTATCAGGGACCCACTGGATTGGGTTGGTGTGGTGGCCGGAGGCACCAAAGAAGGACCTTGGGAGACCTTCTGCAGGAAACAGGAGGGAGAATGTTTATTGGGTTGCTCCCCAAGTGGGGTGCAACCAACAAGCGGCCCCTGTCAAGTGCTCAAGTGCTAGCTCTAAGCCTGCAGCATTCTATGCTGATGGTACACCTCAGCCTTAAAGGCACAGCTACAAGCAGTTGGTGTTCCACTGGGCTGGAGGTCCCGTGGTCTTGACTCTCCCAGTTCGCCTTCTCTGCCTCCCTCCTTCCCAGGATGGGAGGAATTGGGAGGCTCTTTGTGGCTTGCTTGTAGCCTTCAGCACTTCAGGGCCCCTGGTCTTGACTCCTCGGCTTGCTAGGTGGTCTTCCACAGGATTAGGGAGTGCTGGGTCAAGGTGATGGGGTCCGGTAGCAGGTGAAAACAAGAGGGTCCAGGTGGGGTCCAGGAGTTTACTTATATAAGCTCCTGGGAGAGGGTATGTGCCAGGATTAGCAAATCAGGGCATATTCCTGACAGGTATAGCAGGTAAACTGTCATACCTGCTAGATAGGGGCAATTATTTAACTGAGGTGCTAGGGATAGCCAATCAAAATTGAGGTGGTTGAGGCTGGTCAGGCTGGTCAGGGGCTATCTTTGCTCACTCGATGGGAGGAGGGATAAAGGAGTGAGTAGAATGTAGCCTGAGTGTTAGCCCCTCATGCTGGTTAGAGGGACCCTGTTTATGGGATGCTTTAAAAATCCCCAACACAAAAGGAAGGAAGGAAGGAAGGAAAGAAGGAAGGAACGGAGGGAGGGAGGGAGGGAGGGAAAGAAGGAAGGAAGGAAGGAAGGAAAGAAAGAAAGACAAAGAAAGATAACAAGAAGGCTAGTTTGATCCTAATATCAATAAGTTGTTGTAGGCTAACTATAATGAAGGAAAATAACTTAGAAAACTATTATATGAGATTAAAATAACAAGTAAACAATAAAAGAAAGAAAGAAAGATTAAAATTCATTAAATAAATAGGAAGCCATGAGTCCAAACTGATATAAACAAAGAGAAATGAGGAATGTTTCCCTTATATGGAATAGCAGCTAATAAATGTAGAAGGAATTATTGAACTAGAAAATCACTATTTGGCAACCATCACAGCAATAATTAATTCAGCTAAGAAACATCAAAGAGCACTAAAACTAATTGCTGAGATTTTCATGAGGAAAAGGATATTTATGTAGTCTAAAAGGAACATCCCCAAAATATTAACTACAAAGAAGAAAAAGAGTCACTTCACAATGAGACATCTGGTAAAGATCACCTTAATCAGTGATCAAAGTTAACATCACAGTAATGGAATAAATTAAAATTATACACCACCTGATAGAATTTTCTGTAAAGAATACAGTGTGACTGCCTAGTGTAGTGGCACACACTGATAATCCCAGATACTCAAGAGGCTTAGGCAAGAGGATCACAAGTTTGAGGCCAGCCTGAGCTACATAGCAAGTTCAAGGACTGGGCAACTTGGCAAGACCCTGTCTCAAAATAAAAATTTAAAAAGGAATGGGGATGTAGCTCAGTAGTAGATCATTTGCCTAGTATGTGCAAGGCCCTAGGTTCAATCCCCAGTACCAGAAAAAAAAAAATACAGTATGACTTCTTGATACTCCACCAAAAGTGAGGAACCTAATTCAAATTGTGAAGAACACCAGATGAACGCAAATTGGGGGATATCAATAACTGGCCTGTAATCTTCAGGCAATCCTGAAACAATCAGCCATTGAAAATCCTATGAGGTAATGGGAAAAGCCAATGCTGTATTACTCAGAACCCCACCATCATTTACCAATAAAGGGAGGGGAAAAAAAGAAATGGGGATAAGAGTATTCACATTGTAGTTCTTTGCCTTTAATGGGATAATATTTGTATAAACAATCACATTTGGTATATAATAATAACCATAAATATAACAACATTGGCAATAATTAATATGTATTGCATAATTACTATGTGCCCAGCTTTGTACTAAATTGTAAATCTGTTTTCAAGTAAATATTAGTATTTAAAAAAAAAAAACTTATGAGGGTCTCTATGAGTCAGATCCGACTCTACAGCACCTAACAACAACAACAAATCTTCAAGAGGGAAGACTAGGGAACTGGGACAACTAAATGCTATGCATAATCTTGCACTGGATCTTTTTGTTATAGAGACATTATTGGAACCACTGGCAACTTTTAAGTGTAGCCTGTGGTTTAGATAGTAATACAGTATCAATCAAACTTAAACATAAAAAGGATCGTATGCCTGGCACAGCTTCAGGGAGTGTTTCGTTCTATTGTACATAGGGCCCCTAACAACAACACAGTATCAATAGTGTATCAAATGTTAATTTCCTGATTTTAATAATTGCATTGAGGTTAGGATGAGAATGTTTTTGTTTGTAAGAACTACACAAAATTCAATAGAAAAAATGTTAAGTTATCTAAAAACTTTTAACATTTGATTGAAGGTTAGAAAATGGGCAAAAGCCCATTATGCCAATGAGAAAAAGCAGAATATTGATCATAAGATCAGCCAATATTTATTTCAGGGTAAAAGTACCCAGGTAGTGTGGATCCAAGTCTATACTCTTGACTACTAATTTAATTAACTCTAAAATGTAGAAATAATGCAAATGGACCTTTTCCACTAATAAAGCAGTAAAACTAGAAATTAAGAACAGAACCTGTTGTTAGATGTCATTGAGTTGTCTCTGACTCGTAGTGATCCTCACAGGGTTTTCAATGGCTGTTTCAGGATTGTTCCAGGAGTAGGCTGCCAAAAAGAGTAGAAAATATACACCAATCCTTTCTTGTAAACATTGATGAGATATTAGTATAGACTCTGGCAACAAGTGGGTCCACACCAGGAGTGAAAGAACAGGTCATTATTAGGAAATGTGTGAATATCATTATATATACCACTGATCAACAAATAAAAAGCATGTCTATATCCCAGAAATGCTGCAAAGGAATTTGACACTTTGATTCTTTTTTTTTTTTTTTTTTTTTTTTTTTTTTTTTTTTTTTTTTTTGCCTTACTGGGAGTTGAACCCAGGGCCTGGTGCCTGCATATTTTGCAAATTCTGGACCACTGAGCTGTGCCTCCAGCCTTTTTTTTTTTTTTAACTTTTTGAGACAGGGTCTCACTAAATTACACAGACTGCCTCTGGTCTTGAACTTGTGATCCTTCCGACTCTGCCTCCCAAGTCGCTGGGATTACAGGAGTGCGCCACCGCGCCCAGCGACATTCAAATTTTTTAAGATGATAATATTATTTAAATGACAGTGGTAATAAAAACCACACTCAGATTTGCTGTGAAAAGTTCCACTTATAAAACAATCATGGAAGAAGTATTCAGATAAATCAATCTAGAAGGATGCCTTGAGAGATATGGGAAATAAGAATAATGAAACAATTACCTAAAGGACTAAAGAAAGTAAAAGCAGAATGTCACAGAAGTAAATCTATATCATAAAACTAAGATTCTAGAAAATATCAGCATGGTTGGATGCGTGTGAATAGACAAAAGGGACATAGAAGCATGAAATATTTGTGTTGTCAGAGCAGAAATATGGGTATTGGGCATCCCGTTCCTTCCCACCAACATTTCAGCAATTTTCTCCACTCTCGTGCTGGAGTTAAAGGGAAAGGTCTAAGGTGGAGATATACATTTGTTGTTGGTTTTATTGTTGTTGCTCCTTCTGTTGTTGTCATTAGGTGCCATCAAATCAGGTCCAACTCATAGAGACCCTATATACAACAGAACAAAATACTGACACTGTGACATGCACACAGTATTTTTTATGTTTAATCCCATTGTTGCAGTCACTGTGTCAATCCATCTAGTTGAGGATCTTCCTTTTTTTTCAATGACTCAGCAGGCTCCCAAACATGATGTCTTTCTCCAGGGATTGGTCCCTCCTGACAACATGTTCAAAATATGTAAGATACAATCTAGCCATCCTTGCTTCCAAGGAGCACTCTGGTCACATGTCTTTGGAGTAATAAATACAATGATGGAATATAGATGGGATTTAAAGTCATGAAATTAATTTACCAAAGAACTCTCCTTATTAGGTGGCATCGAGTCGATATCCGACTTATAGTGACCCTATATATAACAGGCGAAACACTATTGTCAGTGCTTCTCTGTTATTCATAGGATATTCAGTGGGGGATTGATTTTTGGGAGTGTGTTGCCAGTCCATCTCCCAAGCCTGCAGCACCTGGTATTCCCAGGCAGTCTCCCATCCAAGTACTAACCAGGCTCGACCCTGCTTAGCTTCTGAGATCTGACAGGGTCAGTTGCCACAGGGCTATGGCTGCAGGCTTAAAGAACTCTAGGTGGAAAATGAATGTAAGAAAGAAAACAAAGTCTCCTCCAATATTTACAAATTAAGAAATATTAGGGCAAAATAAAAAAGAAGTAGAGGACAATAAGGTAGGAAGAAATTCAGAAAAATGTGGTGTCCTGAAGCTAAAAGGAAAAAAAAAAAAGATGTATTTCCAGGAGGATGAGGTGATCAAATGTGTTAAGTGCTCCTAAGGGATAAAGAGATCTGAGGATTAACTACTATAATCAACAATATAACTATCATGACAGGAGCAATTTTGGTGGAGTGGCTTGGGTAAAAATCTAACTTAGAGTGGAACTGGTGAAAATTAGTACAGGGAATTCTTTATATGGGTTTGGCTGTAAGTAAAATGGAAAAGACCTGAGCTATTCCTAAAAGACAGCATTGTGTTAGTCAGCTTTCCAGTACTGTAACAAATACCTGAGATAATCAACTTATAAAGAGAAAAGGATTATTTTGGCTCACAGTTTTGGATATTTCAGTATATTATCAGTTGGCCCCATTCCTTTGGACCTGTGGCAGCACATCATGACATGAGCATGTGGCATAGCAAAAACAGTCATGTCCAAGGCAAGATGCAAATAAAAAAAAGAAAGCAAGAAACCAGATCCCACAATCCCCTTTGAGCACACCCCCTTCCAATGACCTAAAATCTGCCACTATACCCCACCTCCCCCTAGCACCAAACTGAGGACCAAACTTTTAATGCATGTGCCTTCAGGGAACATTCCAGATCCAAACTAAAGCAGATATTCATTTTGTTCAGCTTCCACTGCAAATACAACCCTAAAAGACAATGGACAAGGGAGATCTTCCCAGAGAACTGAACTGAAGGCTGCCAGGTTGGCTAATCAAGGCCATTATTCCAATGCTATGTAAGGTACCCTTGCTATTTCCACCAGCAGAATATTTACTTTGAATCACTGTTTGCTGGAGGTGTTCCCCATCATGCCTTTTTAAATGGTACTTTTCATCATAGTTACACTCTTCCCTCTCCACTATCATCTACTAGAGTGTTTGATGGTGGATAATATTTTTTGCCGTAGGTCACAGGACTTCAAGGAGTTAGAAGGAGATTTGAGATCTGGATCTGCGATTCTTGTTGTTGTTTGGTGCCATTGAGTTGCGTCTGACTTTTAGCAACACTTTATAGGGTTTTCAATGGCTGATTGTTTCAGGATTGCCTTGGGAGTGGATTGCCATGTATTTCTTCCATTTTTTCAGTGCTGGGAATTGAACTCAGGATCTCAGAGACTGTAGAACGGCACCGTAGCAACTGAGCTAAATTCCCTTTAAAGCATCTTCTTTTAGAGAAGGAGGCAATATGTTTCACATGGTGCAAAGAAATGTCAATGATGTATATGTGGGGAATATTGTTTATAAATGACAGACAGCCAAAGAAACAACTGTAGCAGACACATCAAATAAGGTAATGGATAGAAACCCCCATTGTTTGGTCATTGATACTATAGCTACAGGTTGAAAACAGTGAGTGTCCAGTACTCTCTCACCTAAAGACAGCCAGCAAGGAACCACCAAACACAGTCCTGAGGATTGATTCAGAAGTCACAGAATAGGTCTTGCCACCATCACTTTACTCCCCAGCATGAGTAAAGAACATAAATGAGAAGGAAAGTGTAGGAGATTTATCAGGGTCATGGGCCGCCATGTTTTCTCTCTACCCTCCAGCCAAGCAGCAAGTACTTAGTGCCTGCCAGAAGGAAAAATAAAGTCTCGTTCCAAATTCAACCCATGCTTACACAGCAGACTTGCCCACTCAAAGAGGAAAAAACCATAGCTGAAGAGATACACAGCAGCATGGAGGGAGTGCAGTTTGAAGTAAAGGGAGGTGCATGTCTCCTGGGACTCAAACAGATCCCATGGCTCCAGCCACCTTGTTGCCATCCCACCTAGAAAGTAGGGTTGCTCAACACCGGGCCCCTAGATGTGAAAAGATATAGGGTAGAATGCCAGAAGTGGTTGGTACAGTGGTTAGAAAAGAAAATGGTAAGTGGGAAGATCTCACAGACCCCCCTAAGAACCCACAAATGCACTCCTTTCTCCGGGCAGCCGTCATTGAGCTCTTCCCACACAGAGGATGTGGTCAGCTGGTCTGGCGGGCACTAAGAGAAGATTGCAGCAGCAATCGGAGAACAGATGCTTCATTCTTTTTATTGATCTAGTCCCTTCTCCTGACCTAAACACACTGGGCGAAGCAGAGGATCAGAAGGAGGAGAGAGGAAATAAAGAAATTGAGTGCAGAATTGGATATGAGATGGGAATTTTAAACTCAACCCAACTGTAGTATATACCTGACATCATCATCATCATCATCATCATCATCATCATCATCATCATCATCATTATTTGTTGTTGTTGTTGTTGTTGTTAGGTGCCCTCAAGTCGGGTCAGACTCATAGCAACCCTCATAGCATTTTCAATGGTTGATTCTTTCAGGATTGCTTCAGAAGTGGATTGCAACATCCTTCTCCATTTTTCAGTGCTGAGGATTGAACTCGGGGCCTCAGAGAGTGCAGAACAGCACTCTACTAACTGAGCTAAACCCCAGCCCAAGATATTAAGGAAGCAGAATCAGAGGTTCCATAGAGCACTTTTTAGGCAGTGATCAAAGTAAAATATTCATATTTTCATATTTCATATTTCAACCCTATGGAGATCAGACTCACCCATTAAATACTATGGCTACCTACTCACTGGGCTAGGGTTTAGCTCAGTTGGTAGAGTGCTGCTGCGTACTTTCTGAGGAGCCAGGTTTGATCCCCAGCACCACAAAAATGGGAGAAGGATGTGGCAGTCCACTCCCCAAATCAATACCAAAATAATCAGCCATTGAAAACCCTATGAGGGTCACTGTGGGTCGCTATGAGTCAGCTAGGGCTTGTTGGCACCAAACACCACCACCACCTACTCACCAGCCATAACCCTTTCTCCTTGCCAACAGATTGACTTTATTCCTGCACACTTGCTCCTTATGACCATGTGTTTCAGGGGCAGCAGGGCCCCAAAAGGGATGAATCAGTCAGTCAAAGCCAATCAAAATGGTCCCATCCTTTTGCCAACACCAGTTGATCTGTCACACAAAGAAATGATGTGATTCTGTCTAAGGAAACATGAGGAAAAGTTGTCCTAAAGACTTCTGAGAAAGGTTTCTCTTGATGTTAAAAAGTAACAGAGGCAGAGAAGTGTCCTTTTTCTGCCTTGGGATAATGTGAGTCATGGCAGCAGCCAGCTAGCTACTTGAAGTGAAATAGCCAAAATATAAGACTCTTAAATAGTACTATGGTTTGAATTGGAAATGTCTCAAAAGCTCAGGTGTGAAAGGCTTAGTCCAGAGCAGATGGACAATTGAGAGGTGACAGGATCGTGGGACACTAACCTCTTGCATGGATCAATCCATCGGTGGGTTCACAGCTGAATGGACTATTAGGAGGGGCCCAGTTAGAGGAAGTGGGTCAGTGGAGGCATGCCTTTGATGGCATCTTGCCCCAGCCCTTGCTCTCACTCTTTCTCTTTCTTTGTTGCCCAGCCACCAGGAAGTCAGCCACCTTCCTTCTCCACATTCTCCCTGACAGGATGTTCTTTCTACCTTGCCTTAAGTGCAAAGTGATGGGGCCCAGCAGCCGTGGACTGGGCCCCCTCAAACTGTGAGCCAAAATCAACATTTCCTACTTTAAGTTGATTCTCTCAGGTATTTTGTCACAGCAACTGAAGGCTGAGTGGCATAGAGAATAGCAGTGTGGAGAAATGGATAGAATATAAGTCCTTGACGGTTTCACTGAGCTGCTGAAGTAACCAAGCCCACCTTTGATTCTGGTAGGCTATGTGATGATAGTACCCTTTTTATCATTTAAGCTGGGCAAACTGGAATGTCCATTATGTGGGAGTAAGAGCGCCCACCCTGAGAATATCCAGGAAAATGGGTGCTCTGGATTGTATTCAAACAATTATCTCTCCTTAAACAAGGGCCCCAGTGTTAAACCCTCCCCTACCCCCCTGCAAGAATTAACAGGAATACAAGCATCCCTGATACCTGGTTTTGACCCTGTGAATTTTAGGGTTTCCTCATTTAGAGTCCTCTCCGTAGATTCACAAGACACGTAATTACTTCCAAATCCAAAATGTCAAACTTTTTTGACCCTCAGCCCTTCCAAAGGACAACCTCCATGCCCTCCACTGTGCACTGTGCCATTTGTGTCACAAAGGACAGGTACCCTGGCCTCCAGGGTGTTAAACCTCCAACTGGATGTGTCATAGCCTCTTCTCCTAGCCTGCAGTCCTCCCACTTGAAGATGACCCCACCGACCAGAGCTATTGGCACAGAGTATCCAATTGGAGTATTGCTTCTGTAGTTTGAGGGACGGTTCCTAGGGGCCCTAAGAGTAGAGAAGACTACGCAGAGCTCCATGGTAGGTGAATGACCGTGAGGCAAGCCTGTAAGAGCAGCTTCCAGAGTATCCACCCCAACTGTTGTCACAGACATGGCCACTCGCTCTCCCAGTCCAGCTCAGAGCTTTGTGGGAGACACTGAGCTGCCAGCTCATGTGGGTAACATTCTCAGGAACCTGTTCTCTTCCCAACAGAGAGTGTTTGTACAGACTACCCAGGCTGAGTCAAACCTGGCTCAAACCTTCCTGCAGAGGAACCAGGTATGCCTGGAACAGACAAGTCAGCAAGGGACCCTCAAAAAGGAACTAGAAAGCTCAGGAAAAAAAAAAAACTCCTAGAGCCTGACTAGAAACAAGAAAGAATCTGCTCTCTCATCCCCCACCTGTTCCAATGTCCTACAGAAGTCCTGCAATTATCCCCCTTGCTGACCCTCCTAACCCCCACTGGTCCCCTGTCTCTAATATGGGCCCATTGTCTCTGGCTGTTACCCTCCAAGCTCCCTGTCAATGGCCGTATTTTCCATGTTCTAGTAACAGATTTCCTTACTTCTGTGGATGAAATGAGGTCTGGGAAGTGTTTGGAGGCAGAAATACTCATTTCCCAGGATACTTGATGGATATATGAAAAGGGGGCACAGAATATGTGACATAGAATTCCACTGGAAAACCAAAGGTTTATGATCCCTATACTTTGTTTTGACACTGGTGATGCTTGGGGTGGGGTGCAATGAAGCATTATGAGAAAAAAATGGGAATCAGAGCCAAACAGTTCAGGGTTCAAATCCCAGCCATGCCAACTAGCACTTGGGTCACTTTGGCAAATTTACTTAACCTTTAACCTCTCTGAGCTTCAGTTTTCTCAGCCTGTCAGAGGCTATCAATACTATCCTGTAGATTTTTTTTTTTAAGTTAAGTAATCCCTGGAAGTGGTGGCACAAGCTTATAATCCCAGCTCTTGGAAGGAAGAGGCAGGAGGATCACTGCAAATCAATGCTACCCTGGGCTAAACAGGGAGATCCTGTCTCAGAAAACCAAAAATAAATAAATAAATAAAGATAAAGTTAAGTGATCCTGTCTCTGGCACGAAGTCAGACCTCACAAAGGTCTCCTCCTTCCTTTCCTCCTCTCCAAACCCACTGCCCTAGACCAGCAGCCACCATTGTGATAACATACACACATACACATACACACACACAACAACAACAACAACAACAACAACACACTCTGACTCTCAAAATATTTTTCCAAAAAGAAGTTTGAGCTTTTGCTTTGATGCCATTCTGTCAGCCTAAGGTAGTGTTCTCAACACTCACATCAGAATTGCCTTGGATACTGGCTTTAAAATACCATTTCCAGGGCTGCACCCCAGGCCTACTACATGGCGGGGGGGAGGTTCAAAGAAACTCCCCAGCTAATTCTGGTGTACACTGATGTTTGAGACTAGCCAGCTTGATGCTCTTCTCCTGCTTACAATGAAAATCTCCCAAAAAATTTTCTATCCCTAACCCAACTCTAGGAACTCTAGTTCCTAGAGTAAGAAGTCTAGGGACCCATGGAGAGCCATCTGGATGCTCCCTCTCCTTGCTGAGGAGGAGACTAAGCCCTTTGTGGCGGGTGAGGGGGGCAGTTCTGGGCAGGGCCACACAGTGAGATAGTGACAGAGCCGAAATTTGGATGCAGGTGTTCTGACTAAAAGCTAATGTATTTGGATGAAATTGGCTTTTTCAAGTTTACAGCCTCACTCAGGTTACATCCAGTTATGGATGAAAGGAGGAAAGAGCAGGAACTATCTCAGAAGACTTGGTGGACTACGAGGCAGGGTAGAGATGTGGCTGGAATGTGAGCCCCTCCAGTGGCTCTGCCGAGTCACCCTAAGAACCCCAGCTTCAGGAACAACTCTAGGCACGAGTCCTCACCTGTCTGTCTCTCCACATTGGCCTCTCTCTGCTTCCTCCTTTCCTCTTCTACTGTTTTCACATCTCTCTATTTCCTTTCTCTTTGCCTCTCTGTCCCAAAATTCAATAAGCGTGACCTCGTTGACTTGGTTAGAAACCATCCAGTATGGCACATGAGAAATGGACAACTATCTCACCTAGGCCCCCTCAGAAACCACTGGCCTTCCTTATGCTCAGCCTATTGACAGCTACCTCCAAACAAAGCCCATACTTCATCACAAAACAGGAGTGGTCAGGATAACAGGGTCATCTGACCCAAAGTCTGACATCTTGTGTGCAAAGAACTTCTGTGGCCCCTTCCTCAGGACGGAGTTACAGATTTGGCTGACATATGACCGCCTCCAGTCCAACTTTCCCCTACACCTGAATGCTTAACTAAGCACACAGGATGAGGCTGGGCTGTAGGACAGATGAATCAGGAAGCGTGGATGCAAAAAGCCTTATTTCTCATGCTAGTCTGATGCTGCTGGCTTGGAGTCTTGAGAGGCAGAATGAACAAATAAATATGACCACCCAGTTAAATGGGATTTCAGACATATTTGAGATATACTTATGTCTTATGTAATATTTGTGACATACTTACACTAAAATTTTTTCATTGCTTATATGAAACTCACATGTAAATGGGTGCCTTACATTTTGTCTGGCATCTGGGTCTATTTCTTCAGTGTTGGAGCTTACATCATGGATTCAATACATTCAATACAAGACATTCAATACATTCTTGTTGAAATATTTGTTGAAACCTTCTCAGAGGTCTCACATGTACACACACACACACACACACACACACACACACACACACACACTCCGTAGAGACATTTCATTGGGCAAACATTTCCCAGGGACAGCTTTGTACAAGCAAATTGACTCCTTCAACAGTACCAGACTGGAACATCAGTAAGTGTTAAGATCTATGGTAAGCAAATTGAGATTTAGAAATAAACAAACTATAGCTCCTGTCCTCAAAATGCTAATTTGACCACTAAGACCAATAGATTTCAAGCCATATAATTACAATTTGTTGTTGTTGTCAGATGCCATCAAGTCAAGTCCAACTCATAGCAACCCTAGGTACAACTGATGAAACACTACCCAACACTGTGCCATGCCCAGCACTATTGTCAGTGCTTTTCTGCCATTCATAGGGTTTTCAATAGCTGACTGTTTTGGGAGTGAGCTGCCAGGTCCTTCTCTGAAGACTACAGCACCCAGTATTCCCAGGCGGTCTCCCATCCAAGGACTAGCCAAGCCCAACTCTGCTTGGCTTCCAAGATCTGACACCATGGAGCTGTGGATGAAGGTTTATGATTACAATAGACTACAATGAAGGCCATAAGGCCAGGGACCTACAATTGTGTTCACTATTATAGTTCAAAAACTTTCAAATGACAGGTACTCAATAAATAGTAGTGAAACATAGTAATGAAAATGTGAAGGCATGAATGATACATCGTGGAGTCACAAAGGTGAGATGACTTACGAACAGAAGCAGGGTTGGTGAGGAGGTTGGATCATTCCAGTGGGAAGGTGGGGACTGGGTCATGGTGCAGGAATATACCAGGAAGGTGAGAGGAAAGAACATTCCTGGAAGAGGAATAGCATGAACCTAGGTCTAGCACTTCGGTGAGTCAGGAGCCATTCACAGGTAACAGAGGAGGTTGGAAGGGCAGAGAACTGAGGAGCCTGGACTCCACCCTAAGGGTGATGAATAGTCATTAAAGACTTCCACATAGAGAAGTGGCATGAATCTCAGGGGATCCCTGCAACATTAGTATGGAGGATGTGCTGTGACAGAGACAGACAGGAGTCCTGGAAAGCAGTGAAAGATTAGTAAAATAGCCCAGCCTGGAGATCATGAGGCCCCACCTGGCAGATTCTTAGGTGTATTAGGAAATAAGTCCATTGAGCTAAAACCCAGGCCTCGTTGGACTCACCGCGATGCCTCATCTGTCCTGTCCTGCTCCTAGTTGCACTGGACTGAGGGAGGGGAGACTGCAGGTGAGACAAGGAAATCAGAAAGGAATGGGAGGTGGGAGGCTGCCCAAGACAAACTTCCTTTACTTTGTCATCTTGCTTAAGGAGACAGCTGGGCAGCAGCAATTGGAGGATACCTGTCGCCCCCTGGGGTTCTCCCTGCTTGGAGGGAAAGGACTCCCTCAGGCTGGAACAGCCCAGGGCTCTCTGTGTCTACCGGCCAGACCTCATCCTCAGTGGGACCTGCCCTTGCCTGGCAAGCGTGCTCCCTGCTGAGGCCAGGAGACTCAGTCTCAATGCAGCAGGCCTCTCCTCCCAAACCCAAAACAGGCTTCAGAGAGACCATCAAAATCTCCAGCTGGAGGAAGGCACAGGAGATCAACTAGTTCAGTCCCTACGACTAGGACCAGGACCCGAATTCTAGACCCAGCCCCCTCCTCCTCTCCAGATGCTTCCTCAGGTGTCCCACTGCTCCATTGTACTCACTTCTAGAGCCATTAGGCCTAATGTGGACTTAGAGGGACCTAATTCAAGTCCATCCAGATACATGACTTTGTGCAAGCCACTCTACCTCTGTTAACATAAGTTTCTATGATTAATAAATAACTTCTCACCCATCATGAGTTAAATGAGACAGTTCCTGTGAACAAACCTGGGACAGTAGCTGCCATATAGTTGGAATTCCCATAACTGCCTCGCCCCTTTATTCCTGAGCCGATGGGGAGTTTTATCTGTACCCTAAAGGACAGTCTGGCCTTTTCTTGATTCATTTACCCAACTAAAATTTTCTGAGCCATTACTAGGTATCACTACTGCAAAAACAATGGCAAGGGGACTGGGTACAGTGGCACAATTTAAGCCACTCATGAGGTGGAGGCAGGAGGATCACAAGTTCAAGGCCAGAGGCTGCCTACATAACTTATCAAGACCCTGTCTCAGGATTTAAAAAAAGCATGTCAGAATGAATCACATTAAGGTGTACATTAAAAATATCCAATAAAAAAAAATTTAAAGGAGTTGGAGATGCAGTTCAGTGGCAGAGCACTTGCAAAGTATGCTTGAGGCCCTGGGTTCAACACCCTCCACACCCAGGTACCACAAAAAAGAAAAAAAAAAAAAGGCAGCAAGCAAAACAGGTATAATCCCAGCCATCATGGAAATTTCATTTTTTTAGGGGAAATAGAAATTAATTAAAAGAACACATGAATAAAAGTAACCTTATGCCTGTAATGAGCACCAGGAAGGAGGAGACTCTGAAGGTGTACAGGGAAGGAGCCTGGGGCTGGCACATCATTGCCATGGCCAGGGGCAGGGGGAAGCCTGGGGCCTTACTTTCCTGTTAATTGGTTTTCCAGAAACCCTAGTTCCCAAAAACAAATGTAATCAGAATAGGGAATCTAGGGGGGAAAACTGGTATATTCCAGGTCAAATCCTGAACCAGCTTCCCCAAAGCCCACCCCCCACCCCAAAATAAATAAGGCCCCTGCCAGGCTGCCTCCTCACCACTCTAAGCCACCGCCCAGGAAAAGCTCCTCGTGCCCCAGCTCCACCATGCAATTCCTCACTGTCCTGCTGCTGGCCGGCCTCACCTCCACCTCTCTCGCTGTCCTTCAAGGTGAGTGTGCCCTCCTTCCCACTGCCCTTAGTCCCATAGAGGTCACAGAGCTCTCAGCTGAGAGACCTTGGCACCAGGGAGGCCCTTCCTTCACCCTTTATAAGGTGCTGTATGGAGAGATGGGGGGCTGCAGGGTGGAAAGGCCACAGCTGGGATGTCTCAGGGGTGGAGGAGAGCAATGAGAACATATGACCAGGAATCCTGCAGCTCAGAAAGACCAGGCCCAGCGGGGCCAAATTGGACCCATACTAGGGTCCAGACTATGAGTTAATAGGGATGCAGATTAGAGCCAGTCACCAGAAGGTGATTCTGTACAACCCAAACAGAGCCACTACTCTAGATCTGTCTCTCTGTACGATGAAGGCAAGATACCTACACACACAATGAGCACTTACTTTAGGCCCAACACAGTTCTAAGGACTTGGGATACACCAACAGACTAGATAGAGACCTCAGTCATCACTGAGATTACATTCAAGGAGGAAGAAAAAAATAAGCATATTAAATAAACTACATAGTACGTTAGAAATACTAAGAAAAACATAAAGAAGAGTAAGAGAGGTTGAGAATGCTGGGATGTGGGGTGGTTACAGAGGACTCCCATGGTGAATGTCCTGAGACCTCTGGAGACTTTAACCTCTTCTTCAGAACCAGAAGATGAACTCCACTTGGAGACTTAGCACACCAATGACCGTACGTCTCATTCTAGCATTCTTTAGCTGGTGGTGGTAAAAGACTGTTAAGTAAATGATGAATTCTCCATCTGGAGAAAAAGTAAAGAAAGACAAGCCTCCTTAGTGATGGCCTTAACCTTTCCTGCTACACTAATTGGCCAAGATCCAGGGGCCAGGATCCATCAGAACAGCACTCATGCTATGTTGTCACTAGAGATTGGAGTGGGGACTGCATCTCACACCCAAATGTTAGCAAATAAAGGGTTTCAGCTCACCCAAAGCGAGGATTCTGGGGGCCTCATCAGTTGCAGGTTCTGCACCCCCACAGCTCAAAAATCCTGAATATTTAGGGTTCTGCTTTGTAGATTATCTGTTGTTATTTTTAGGTGGCATTGAGTTGGTGTCCAATTCATAGCAACCCTACGTACAACTGGCAAAATACTATTGTCAGTGCTTCTCTGCTATTCATAGGGTTTTCAGTGGCAGATTGTTTTTTGGGGAGTGGGTTGCAGGGTCCTTCTCCCAAGCCTATAGCACCTGGTGTTCTCAGGCAGTCTCCCATTCAAGTACTAACCAGGCCCAACCCTGACAGGATATTGGGTAGATGGATTTGACAAGCACTTGGTGGCTATTAGTACTGTGGGCAAATTATAGGGATCAGCCCTGAGAAGTCTTGGCAAATGAGGTTGTGGGAGTCCCGAAGAAGGGTGATACCTGACAGGATCGGATGCCACAGTGGTAGGGCTGCAGGCCAGATTATCTATAGACATGGTTTAATCTCAGGCTAGCTCCCCCCAACTGCCCTGGGAGAAGCCAGAGAAGGCAAATGCAAGCGATACCCCAAAAGAAAAGAACCTATATTAATGAATTTCTTCTATGAACCAGTCAGTGGGACAGATGTTTGCAAAATTAATCTCTTTCAACTGGGAAGAAGTAGAATTACCAATCAATGCCATTCAAAGTGAAATATGTGTCTTCTAGGAGTTCATAGATTTGGATTCTGGTTCAGAACCTCAATCTACTTGTAGGCTACTCAGGCAAGGACTCAGCCTTGATATGCTCCATGTGTTAAGGGACATGATATAGCACTGGCTGGCTGCTTCTCACCATGAGCTCTTTCTCTGCTCCTCATTTCCTCCATCTCCTTGGTCCTAGCTGCCCAGTTCACTGTGACAAGTGATCCCAGGAAGGACAACGTTGCCAGTGAGGACCAGCCTAAGGAGCCTTTCATCTTCAAAGAAGAGTTTATTTCCAAAGAGGATGTGGTGATAGAGTCTACCAGACCAAAGAGTCAAGAATCCCAGCTACTTCACCCGCTACTCCAAGAGAACAGTTTCAGGAAGGCTGAGCTTCAGTTAGAAGAGACCACAGAACCTGCTCCCAGGGCTGGTAGGAGCCAGGGAAGTGGAGAGGCAGCTGGGGAGGTAGTAAGCAGAAATGGCAGGGGCAGGAACCTACTTGGATAGACAGAAGATGGGGTTAGAAAGAGAAAGGAAGCCATGGGGGAGCTGAAATTAAGTGTAAATGGAATTGAATGACTTACATGATCAAATGTAAATGGGATCAAATGATTGCCAACATCGTGGAAGGCGGTTGTTGGGGTGCTGGGAGGGTAAGGAGGGAACCAGTCTTAATTGGACATGTCTCTCCCAATATTCTCCAGCAACCACCTCAGAGGGAAAAATAGCCAAGATCATCCACAGAATCATAAAGGAACTGGGAAAAGCAATGGAAGAAGTTATGAAGTGTGTGGAAGACATGATCCCTAGTGCTGATGGAGTCAGAAAGCCCTAATGACAAGCATCCCTAATTCCCAGGCTGGGCCATGGAAGGGTGCCTACATCATCAGCACTCCACTCATCTCAACCACCATCTCTCAGACCCTCAAATTCATGCATTAAAGTGTTGCAATCCAAACCCAGTTCTGTGGTGGCTTTGTTGAGCCCAGGAGGGAAGACAGGATGCCTCTACTCTACTAGGATCCTTCCTTAGCTACCTTATCCCTTTGAGTTTAAATTTCTCATCCTCCATACCTTATAGGCCTATTCAAGTATTGCCATCCCAAAATTTCCTTTGCAAAGTGTTGACCTTCCTCACCCTGCTCTTCCACCCCATCAGTGTGCCACCTCTGAACCTTCTTACCCCCTTGTGGTCTGCCTTTTCCCACCCGCTAACCCGCTGGAACTGCTCTGCCAAAGGTCACAAACAACAAGAAGCCCAGTGGCTGTTTCTCAGTTGACTACATTGTGTCTACGGAATTGGATACAATAACGCTTCCGAGAATCTGCTCCTCACTGACTTTCCTGGACACTGCACTATCCTGGTTCTCCAAGATCCTTGTTCCTTTCTTAGCACATTTTTTGGACTTTGCACTATATGCTCTCAGGGTCCATTCCTACCCTCCTGTCCTCCCTCCACCCTCTTCAGGATTCCCACAACCTCATTTGCCAAGACTTCTCAGGGCTGATGCCTGTAATTTACCCATAGTACTAATACCCACCAAGTGCTTGCCAAATTCATCTACCCAATATGCATGGATTTCCCTGTGACCCTGGGCAGTTTTCATTGTAAAGGCATGTGGGGACTCACTGGGGTAAAAAGAACATGGAAGAATGAAAGTCTCTTTCTGTCTTATGAATGGCAGGAAAACCGCCTATTCAAGGGTAGGAAACATGGTAAGAAGGGAACCATATCTGATCACTAGTGTCCTACCCAAACAACACATGAATAGATGGTTGGGAGACTAAGAGAGGCACTAATCCACTACAATGCAGGAAAATGTCCTAGCCTAGGAAAATCTGGAAGAAGTGTGTTCAGAGCCAGAGACAGGTAAAATAATCTCCTTCCCTTCTATGCTTTCTCCTGGTACAGAAAATGACCACCTGCACACTTTTTCTAGCTGACCACTTTTCCACTATAAGGACACACAACTCCACCAAAAACCTCTCCCAAACTAAATGGATAGTTCAACTGAGAGTCTTTCTCAAACTATAACTTGAGACATGGTAAAAATTCTTGCCAAATTTATAGAAAAATATGTAGTTCAGGGAGAAATTGGAGAAGTTTCCTGAGAAGTTAAATTAGGAAAACTGAAGCGTCAGTGGTGCATAGCTGCAATCGCAGTGACTCAGGAGGTGGAGGCAGGAGGATCACATGTTGGAGGCCAGGGCAGCCTGTATAACTTAACCAGGAATTGACTCAAAATAAAAAATAAAAAAAGGGGCTGGAGATACAGCTCAGTGGTAGAGCACTTGAAAAGACCCTGAGTTCTACCCCCAAGTACCACACAAAATAATAATAAATAAATAAATAATAAAATGAAAATGAAAATTGAGCCAGGTGCATTGGCACACACCTGTAATCCCAGTGACTTGGGAGGCGGAAGCAAGAGGGTCACAAATTCAAGGCCAGGTACAGCCTGCATAATTTAGCAAGAACCTGTCTCAAAAATAAAAACTAAAAAATTCAGGGTGCAACTCAGTGGTAGAGAGCTTGCAAAGCATTTATGAAGCCCTGGGTTCAACCTCGAAGTATCACAGAAAGAAGGAAAGAAAGAAAAAGAAAAAGAAAGAAAGAAAGAAGGAAGGAAGGAAGGAAGGAAAGAGGGAGGGAGGGAGGGAGGGAGGGAAGGGAAAGAAAGAAATGAAAAAGAAGAAAGGAAGGAAGGAAAGAAGAAAAGAAGGAATGAGAAAAGAAAGAAAGAAAGAGAGAGAGAGAGAGAAAAGGAAGGTAGTTGAAGCATCTTGGAGATTAACCAATCGCAGACTCATCCTTCTGATCCTCCAGTTCAGACCAGTTCAGAAAATGATATGAGGCTCATTGCCCAATGAGTATCAAAGTATCCATCTTGGCTGGGCAGCTGTGCCAATAAATCCCAAATGCAGCTGTACCAATAAATCCCAAATCCTATTAAAAGTGCATAAGAGACCTCAGGCTAAAGGGGCTTTCTGATGTCCCCAGTTCCTTCAAGTCACGCCAACTGACTCACTGAATGACTGAGACAGAGCTGGAGAAGCCACTGCCAGGCCATTACCTGTTAAGATAGTCTTCTGTCCCTCCAGAGAGGAGTGAGTGCAGAATGGAAAGCCAGGCTGGAAAGTACCCCTCCAATCTACTCCTCTTGTGGAGACAGGACATGCAGGAAGCAAAGCCCCCAGTGCAGAGTAGCCTTCTCTTTTCTCAATGCTATGGGCTTAACTGGTGAGCCTGTGATCTTCAACCAACCACAGGTGAGGTGGGAGTCAGGGGAGACCAGCAGTGGAGTCAACCATTTTGTAGTTATTTGGCCATTTGTAACTAAATATGTGACCATATGGCCTACTGATTTATTTAGCTCCCATTATGTGGCAAGTTCAAATTCCAAATGCTTATTCACATTTACTCATTTAATCTTTGCAGAGAACCCCACTTTCCCATGAAGAAAGTGAGCTGCAGGTTCTCACCACTCTTCTTGGAGAGAGTAATTCCTTCCAGAATTAATGGGGTGGCAAGGTTTCTACTGGCCCCCAAGGCCTCTGAATTGGGTCTACATGGACAGAAATTAATTCCAGAATTGTATTTGGCCCTACACTCTTATCCCCTCTCCAGTCAGCTCAGTCACATTGCTTAGTGCAGCTGGCTGGAAGGCTGTCAAATAAGCACTTCACAGCAGTATAAAGTAGCAAACAATTCAATATCAGTAACCAAAAAATGGCCTACATTTGAACATAAACCCCTCCTAATTTCAAAAGTAACAAAGGAACAATTGGAATATACGCTTTTAAATTAAAATGAAAGGAAATGAAAGTCCCAAATTCCTCCCCTCCCAACTTCTTATTTTGTTCAATCTCAGCCAGAGGTCTCTCTGCAAGGAATCTAGGTATGGCCATTCACCTAGACCACTCCATTCCTAACGAATGATCAGTTCCCACAAAGTCAGTGCTGCAGCTCCCAGCCGCTGTCAGGCTCTGAATCGGACCTCCCCATCTGAAAAATTCTGTGACCTCCTGGGATGGGCAGGAGACTGTATTTCTTGCTGTTGCTCTAGCTGTTTGGGAGAACAAGGTCTGAACGAGAAGGGAAGGGGCAGGTGCACACTCCTTAACTTCCTATGAACTTCCCAAAGCAGGCTAGGGGTGGGTGCCCAGCCTCCTCTCCATGACCTGGGGAGAGCTGCATCTCCAGAGCTCTAAGATGTGTCTGTGGAGGGACTATGATGAGATGTCACAGGCCTGAGAGTGGGCCACTTGTTGTTTTTGTTGTTAGGTGCCATCGAGCCAGTGTCCAACTTTAGCAACTTTATGTACAACAGACGAAACACTATTGTCAGTGCTTCTCTGCTATTCATTGGATTTTCAAAGGCAGATTGCTTTTTAGGAATGAGTTGCCAGGTCCTTCTCCCAAGCCTACAGCACCTGGTGTTCCCAGGGGGTCTCCCATCCAAATACTAACAAGGCTCAACCCTACTCAACTTCTGGAATCTGACAAGATCAGCCACCACAGCAGTACGGCTGCAGGCTATTGGGCCACTAGCATGGGGGAAATTCCCTTAGGGTCAGGGGAAAGGCTGCTTTGCCCAGAGATAGAGGACTGGCTGCACCCTGGTTTTTCCCCTTGAAATGAGAATCCTTCCTCTGGCATCTCCAAAGTTGACTTAATCTGACCCCATGTAGCTCATGCATCCACCTTTTTTCCCAATCAGAATAACAAGGACACATGGAAACCATGGCATCAGTTCACACCAACAAAACTTAGTATATCGTCTGGCCCCAGGGCAACTATGTGCCCAGAACCTACTGCATGGCTCTTTGTGCAGTTCTGGAGGGGAAGCACTGCCAAAGAAACTTTTAATGTGAGTTCAAGGTGCAAGAGAAAAATACTGCAGAGGGCTGGCACTCAGCCGAGCCCCTCACGTGTGCCTGGCTCCAAGCAGGTCTCAAGACACACAGCTGTGTGGCTCCTGAGGGTCAGCAGCAGCAGGCAGCTGATGGAGGCCCAGGGGACAGGAATTTGTCTTGCTTAGCCAGGCAGAACAGCAGGTGGAATGAATGAGGTGATGGCAAAGCATCTCAAAGACAATCTCCTCTTCCCCAGATTCCAAAGACATACAGGAGCTCCAAGCTCAGCAGGAATCACCTCTCTAATGCCACTAATGTGCATATGGCAGAAACTTAGTGGTATCCAAGAGAAGAGAGAAAGCCTTGATGTCCCTCTCCAGGGTGCTCTCTCTCAGCCTGTGCCAGCTCTTTGGAGTTCTCCCCATGAGAACTTAAACCTCAAGTAGCAGAAATGTCCTAAAGAGAGGTTAATTTTGGCCTTCAGTTTACCATTGAAGGCTGGGAGCATGCATAGTGTCTCTTCTGTCATGATATTTAGAGATTTAAAGTGTTACTCCCATTAGTCCCAATTTAACTTTGATGTGACTAGACCTATTTCTTTTGTGCGTGAATTTCCTTTAGAGTGTTTTATCTTCTCAGTAACTGTGTGGCTTGTTTCCTGGAAATATTTCCTTAGTATATGGGCAATGTCCCACCCTAAAAAACATTGTGTCACTCTGAAACTTATCTAATAATACTTGCAGTTATGCCACTATATCACCCCTTCTTCCCTCACTATATGCAAGTGACTGTCTACAATAGCTTTCTGGGTCCACACTCCCTCTAGCGGCCTTACTCTGTTTTGCATCATTGTTAAATCTCTCTGGGCCCCATTTGCCAATCCCTGATCTACTTGTATTAATCAGCTGGCACATCACTGTGGCAGAGAAACTGACCAAAGCAAACTTCTAGGAGGAAATATTTATTGGGGGCTTATGGTTAGAGGATTTTAGTCCACAGAGGTGGGCAGGCATGGTGGCAGGGCGGGCCATGGGGCAGGTGGCAGATGACCTCTTCACATCTTGGTGATCAGGAAGCAGACAACAAAGAGAGTGACTAAAATCATGGACCAAGTGTAAATTCCAAAGGCCCACCCCTACGAAGCCACTTTCGCAAAGCTAGAATCCCATTTCCCATAGTTCCATAACCTCCAAAACAGCACCATCACCGGGGGGCCAAATGTTCAAACACATGACCTTTGGGGGACATTTAGATCAAAACCATAAAACTAGTAATGAATAAATATTCTGCTCCTTTCTAGTTTCATCCTCAACAGTATTTAGTTCATGGAAACACTTCCTTTTTCTTTTAATATGATTTTAAGCATTGGTTCTAAGAACTCAACCTTTCTCCCAAGAAAATATTAGCTTTGGGCTGGGAGTATAGCTCAGTAGCAGAATACCTACCTAACATGTGTGAGGCCCTGGACTCAATCTCCAGAATCACAAAAAAGGAAGGAAGGAAGGAAGGAAGGAAGGAAGGAAGGAAGGAAGGAAGGAAAGAAGGAAGGAAGGAAAAAAGGAAGGAAGGAAGGAAAAAAGGAAGGAAGGAAAGAAGGAAGGAAGGAAAAAAGGAAGGAAGGAAGGAAAAAAGGAAGGAAGGAAAGAAGGAAGGAAGGAAGGGAGGGAGGGAAGGAGGAAAGGAGAGAAAGGAAGAAAAGTTCATATTTTCCCCAACTCAGTCAATAGAACATCCTTCTTTCTCTCCCTTCCTCCCTGACTTTTCTCACTATAAGACCAAGAATTGTATCTTACGTGGACATCCACAGCTCTAATTCCCTGATTAAATCTATTTTTCCTCTCCATTTTTTTTTGTTTGTTTGTATTTGTGGTACTTGGCAGTTGAACCCAGTGCCTCACACATACTTTGCAAGTCCTCTACCACTGGGCTGTACCCAGAGCTTTTTCTTTTTTTCTTTTCTTTTTTTTTTTTTTTTTAGAAACAGAATTTTGCTAAGTTACATAGGCTGCCTCTGCCCTTGAACTCACAATCCTCCTGCTGCCACCTCCGAAGTTGCTGGGATCACAGAGATGCACCACCATGCCCTGCATAAATCTGGTTTCTAAAGACAGATTGTTCCAGGTATAGGACTTGTCCAGTTCTCTCTTATCCTTTTTTCTCTCTTGGCTTTTGGGTTTGTAATAATTCCACTGAGCTTTTCTCCACTTCTGACCACAGTGACATTTCCTCTCTATAAGGATCCTGTTTCTTATTGCGAAGTCCAACACACCCCTGCAGTTAGTCCCTCAGTGGGCCTCTGAAATCCATAGTCCCAGTCAGAGCTTAATAAATGCACAGCCCCAAGCCAAGCAGAGACTACATGGTAGGAAATAATTCCAAGAGCCTGTGATCAGGCCATAAATGGCATCCCTCCACAGTTCCTGCTGTGGCCCTATATGGAGTTCAAAGCAGACGATCAGGATCAGAATGGCCAATCTAGCACTGTATATTAAAGATTAGCACACATAATCTGAAGCCAAAATGTCACAGTCTCGTGCTCTGTCCACACGGAATTGGGGCGATTTCATTCCAGCTTCAGTGCACTTACACAGTGGCAGGTCGGAGTTACCGTCAGAGTCTTTACCTGCTAAAATCCACCGCACAGGGGGCCCCCAACGCCAGTCTTTAAGTCCACCATCAAGACTCCTGGGAGGCCCATCAGCATGTCATCCCTTTATCCCCTGGGCCCAGTCAACCGGGGCAGAAAGGGGACCAAGGCATCTGTTCTATTAACAGCCAGCCCAGTGCCAGACAAAGATTAACACCAAACAACCCACAGCACTCTGACCTCTGACCTCTGTGGCACTGCTGGGCTGGAGAATGCCACTGAGACACAAGTACACAGGGGCTCCTTGCCTTCCTCCTGCCTGAGCCACTAAATAAAGGAACAAAGAGCAGGCCTGTCCCAGGAAAGAGGTGGGGAAGGAAGCCCCATGGAAGCCTGTGCCCTGGCAAGAGAGAGCAGGAGAGAAAGAGGCCCAGCTACTCAGGAACATTCCTGTTAATGTGTTAACTCCACCCCTTGTGAAACATGGCCTGCTAAATGTTCTGTCTCACCAGCTGTCATAGCATCCCACCCTGCAGGAGGGAGCAGTCACCAGGAGAGGAGAGCCTTTCATCTTGTATTAGTTTTCTAATTACAAATCAGCACAGACTCATTGGCTTAAAACAACACAAATTTATTATCTTGCAGGTCTGTAGCTCGAAGCCCCAGATGGGTCTCACTAGGCTAAAATCAAGGAGCATCAGCAGGGCTACATTCCTTTCTGGAGGCTCCTGGGAAGAATCTGCTTCCAGGCTCTTCCCAGCTTCAAACAACCTCCCAAATTCTTTGGCCCATGGCCTCCATTTTCAAAGCCAGCAACAACCAGCCAAGGTCTTCTCATCCTGCCATCCATCTCTTCTGCCTCCCTCATGTACATTGAAGGATGCCTGGGATTATCTTGGGCCCATCTGAATAATCTATCATGGTTTCTCTATTTTAAGGCTAGTTGATTAGCAACCTCAATTCCATCTGCAACCTTAATTCCTCATTACCAATGTAACTTGGGCTGGGGTTTAGTTCAGTTTGTAGAGTGCTGCTCTGCACTCTCTGAGGACCTGGGTTCAATCCCCAGCACCAAAAAAATGGGAGAAGGACCTGGCAACCCACTCCCAAAACAATCTGTCATTGAAAACCCTATGAAGGTCACTACGAGTAGGACCCAACTCAATGGCACCTAACAACAACAACAACAACATAATTTAACATATTCACAGGGTCTCAGGGACCATTAATTATTCTGCTCACACACATCTCCTGCTCCTGTGGGACTGGCCACCACCTTAAACCACAAGAAATGTTTGCTCAAAACCCCCAAACCATCTAGGCAGGTACCGAGACCTATACTTTGTCCTGACTGCTCTCAGAGGAAGGTGGGCTACCAGGTCCCTGCTCATCATACCTCTGATGTTGACTTCAGTCATTACCAGGACCAAGTCGAAGCTCTGTGCTCTCTAGGTCGCCATCCTCACTTGGTTCCGCCACCCCCTGACCTCACCCAGTCCTCTATCCAGACTCTCCCTGCCATACCATTTCATTATGCCCTCTAAGGACTCCTGAGCTGGCATCAGCAAATTTCCTGATATTCCCAATGTCTGTTTTGAATGTTCTATTGCCTCCTCTCAAATAACGTTTCAGGATTTCCTGAGAATCCCACAGCTGTACAATCGTCTCCAGTAGAAACTGCTTATTCCCCTAATCACTAATTACCTCAGAACCAGAAGGTGGGAAGGGGTGTCCTCTACGTTCCCCATTGCTCTAAACCACATCTCCTCCTCCCTCCTCCAAAGGCTCCCCTCCTTGAAGCTCAAGGCCCAGGATGCCCCTCCCCCAGCCCATCTCCTTCAACCTCTGATGCCTGGTCTTCCTCCTCCACTTGCTCCTGTCGTCATTCTTGACCACATTCACCATTCATGCAGATGACTTTGGGCTTCTCAGCCCTTGACCTTGACTCAGCCTACACCATGCTACAGTAACCTCCAGAGTCCTAATTTCAAGGATCCCACCTCTATCCACAACCTCTTGCCCTTCCAGCTCCATGACTCTCGAAGTCCAGATGTAACAATTCTTTAACCTGATATTGAGCTCTAATTCACTGAGCCTGCCATTTTCTCCATGTAGGTAATAACTACATCTCTCCAGCTTCCTTGCAGCTAGATGTGGCCATGTGACCAGGTGTTAGCCACTAGGGTATGAGCAAATATTAGAGCTGATTATGACTGGTGCCCTTGACAGAAAAGGAGTATGTCCTCCCCTTCTCCCTCCTAAATGCTTCCTGCCAACTGGAAATAAAGAGGTGGGAGCTAAAGCTGCCATCTTAGGCTACTAACTAGAAGCCACATATTGAAAACGAAAGAGAGACAAAATAGAAAGTCCTGAGTATTGTGAAGCCACCACATTATCCCTGCTTAACTTCTATTCTTTTAAGCCGTGGTATTATGGCTATTTTACTACACCTGAACTACTGCCTTAATATTCTTATCCATCTCATCTTCTTACCTCATTAAACATCGCTGCCATATATTCCATTTCCCAAGCCAAATACCCAGGAGTTGATCTTGATTTCTGCCTTTCCCTAGTCCCCACAATTAACACATCAGCAAGGCTATGGACTCTACCAGCAAACTCTATCTCAACCTCATCCCCCTCTCCCCATCTCCTCTGCCAGCTCTCTAGTTCCATCATCAGTATTTGTCACCTGGGCTAACTACTCTGCTTCCACTCTTCCTCTTCCAACCCACCCTCCTTTCAGCATTTAGATAAGTGATCTTTTTAAAGTACGTGTCAGATCATGTCTGTCAGCCTGTTACTTAAAACCTTTAAGCGGCCCCAAAATGCATTTTAAATAAAATCCAAACTCTTTGCCAGAAATGGTCTGGCTCCCAAATAGTCCCCCAGCCTTGTCTCTTTCTGGCTCAATACATGGAGGCCATGCTGGCATCCTTCATGGTCTTTGAACACATTCACGGCATTACAGCTTAGGGCTCTTGTCCTTATCTTGTCATTCCTCTGGCTGTTTGAATAGCTAACTCTCATTCTTCAGGCCTCAGCTCAGATGCCATCTTCCTGGAGAAAGCCTCCCTGACCATCCTCTTCAGCATCCACTCATCCCAGTTACTTCTGTCACCTCACACTGATATGCCTCCACTGTACTTAGTGTGCGCTGAAATTATCTGTTATACATTTCTTTACTTCACATAATTTGGGAGGGGCTTTTTGGTTTTTGAGACATGGGCTCACTGCTTAGCTCAGGCTGGCCTTGAACTCTCAATCCTCCTGCCTCAGCCTCTCAAGTGCTGGGATTACATGCATGTACCACCATGCCCAGTTTCTTCACATAATTTTTACCTCATGAAAATGTACATTCCATGAACCTTGGAAACTTATCAATCACGATTGTTCACTACTTTCTCTCCAGTACCTTGAATAGTAATTACTGGGTAGAGAGCTGGAGTTAAATGAATGAACTTGAATTGAATTCATGAGCGAACTGAGCAAATGAATGGAAGGATGATGAAATTAGCTGCTCCTCTCATAGAAGGAGCAAGGAACAGGAGGCTAGCAGGGTTAATTCTGACACTCACCCCTGGTGAGAAAGGAGCAGGCCCTCTACTCAGATGGCAGTGCCCACAGAGAAAGGGTGGCAGCTAGGGGCCTCCCTCTGTCAGAGAGGCTGGGAAGAACAGGGTCCTGAGAAGGGCTGAGCAGGCTTCTTGCTCAGGGTCCCAGTGGTCCTCTCTCAGGCTTTATAGGATTACTGGGGAGCTGAGGAAAAGGCCAGCACCCAGAGAAGCTGACACGGTATCAGAGGTTCAGCCACTGCAGTGAGGAGGCCCAAGGTCACGTTTAGGAAGGCTGCTCGATGCGTGCAGGCCAGGGGACCAAAACCGCTTTCTCTTACTGGGGTGGGGGCAGTGTCTTACAAAAGCAGAACATCCTCACCACTCCCAAACTTCTGTCACAGAAAGTGTCCAAAGATAATTATCATTCCAATAATAAATGCTACCATTTGCCCAGCTCTTACCAGGAACTGTGCTTAGATTTTATGTATATTATCTCATTCAAAACCTGCTACATCCCTAGGATGTAGGAATTGTTATCCCATTCCATACATAAGGAAATAAGCTCAAAGAAAGAAAGCAATCAGCCCAAGGTCCCCTGAATACTGGAAAAATCAGGATTGTCCCACTGTCAGTCTGACTCCATCCAAAGCCCATGCCCTCATCCCTCCCCTTATGCGAAGGCCACCCTCCAACTGAATCTTCTCAGCCACCAAACAATATCACAGTCTTCAAGTGTTTCTTCTCTGAAAACTCCCCCCCTCCATTTCTCCCATATCCCCAAATTCAATAAAATCCTTGCACCCCCAGAGCCTCAAACACTCTTCCCTGACACCAGGAGTGGAAAATTTCTAATCCGGGTATGGTGGCACGTGCTTGTAATCCCAGTGCTTGAGAGGCTGAGGCAGGAGAATCACAAGTGTGAAGTTAAAGGCAGCCTGCACAACCTAGCAAGACCTTGTTTCAAAAGAGAAAATAAAAATGAGGCAGGGGGTGCAGCTCAGTGATAGAGGACTAGCAAAGCATGTGAGAGGCCCTGAGTTCAAAGAGAAGAAAGAAAGAAAGAAAGAAAGAAAGAAAGAAAGAGAGAAAGAGAGAAAGGGAGGGAGTGAGGGAGGGAGGAAGGGAGGAAGGAAGGAAAACTTCTACTGCCACTGTGAGGGGAAATGGAGTCTTCCCAAAGCTCGTCACTGGGCCCAGTCTCCCCTCAGTCCTCAGCCCAGCCCCAGCAACCCTACTGATTTCTGCTAAACTTCCTCCATCTCCCTTGTTACCTATCACCTCCCTCATCACCCAGGAACCGGTCAATCTGCCTCCCTCTTATTCTCACACTCTTCTTCTCCAAAATCCTACTTATCCTTTAAAACAAGGAGAAAAGGAACACCTAGCACAGTTTTCCCTCCCTTGCAAAGCCTTGTCTATGGTCTTCAGCTGCTTTTTCCAGGATGCACCCAAAGGCCTTATTTCTGCTCCTACCAGGACAGTTACTGTTTCACAGTTCACAGTGTCTGTTCTCAGGTCTGTCTCCCCAGTCAGGCTCCCCCAGAGCACGAATGCTTCCAATCTCTGCACCCATTACAGGGTGGGTGCTTAGTAAATGTTTGTCTGTGCCAGATGCAGATGGATTCACATTTGCTTCCTCAGTAGAAGAACAGTGGATCAGTCTAGAAATCCAAGAAATAGGACCAACGTCAGGGAACCAGCTGAGATTTCATTAATGCTGAGCCCCCAACACCTGGGGGCAGCTGGACCCTAATGAGTCCAAGGAAAGAAACAGGGTTTGAAGCAGGATCTGCTGCCCTCTGGTGGCCATTCCACCCCCAGGAGGTTGGTTTTGTTTCCCTCTTTCCCTTGTCAAAGAGAAGTTGCTGAGGTAGACTTAGAACCCAACACCCCTCTCCCCTGGCACAATCAGAACCACCCCAGTTGCTTTTGTGAAAAGAAATTAAAACTATAATTTCAGCTAGGCACTGTGTTAGTCAGACTTTGCATCACTCTGACAAAATACCCAACAGAAACAACTTAAGAGAAGGAGGATTTATTTTGGCTCATGGTTTCAGAGGTTTCAGTCCATAGGCTTTTGCTCTGTTGATTCATGGCCTGTCGTGAGGCAGAACATCATGGAGGCACGAGCATGGGGCAGAGGCTGCTCACCTCATAGTGAACAGGAAGCAGAGCAGAGCAGTAACAAGAAGGAGCCCAGGCAGGATACAGCCCCTCAGGATATTCTCCAGTGACCTATCCTCCAACCAGGCCTCACCTTCCACTGTCCCAGGACCTCTCAATAGTCTATTCAGATTTTGAACCCCTCAACGGATTAAACCATTCGTTAGGTTACAGCCCTCGCAGACATACTCAGAAGTATGCCTTGCTAATCTCCTAAACGTTACTCAATCCAATCAGGTTTACAGTGTAACCATCACAGGCACCAAGAAACAACAGGTGCAATTTCAAGGTGAGGAGCCCAATCATCCTGTTGTTAGAGATTAATAGGAAGAAAAGGAATAGAGAGCCACCTGTAATATGAATATCAATGTGAGCCTCCGGTGGGACAAAGGCTTTGGTCAGGTGGCCAGTGCTTCCCTAATAGATAATCCCCTTACAAACAGCACACTGGCTAAAAGGAATCTAGTTAAAATCACTCCTCACTTCTACATTTGTCCACGTAGGATGACAAAACTAAGTGAGACATAGACCATTCCCAGCATTCAAAAGGGACATTGTTTAGTAAATTCTGCTCCTTTATCAATCCTGGTAGCTGCTTGGATTTCTAACCTTTTAAAATATCAGCCTCTGAGCTCTGTCCTTTGAAGACACTGGGAACCCATTAACCCCTTTTGGACAAAGGTCCCAGGTGTAAAATGTTTCTTTCCTTCCCCAGAAGGCTCCACCCCAACTCTAAAGATCCCACCCCACCTTAACTCAAGGCAGCAGTAGCCCTTTATAGAGCCTGCATTCAGGTCTCGAAGGAGCACTCCCTTTATAATCTATACCTCTAATAAACTTAGCCTATGCTCTATACTATAATTTCTATGTCTCATATAATTTCTCTTACACAAAACACAGACAAACTGAGGTATCTGACACCAGGGAAAGGAAGGTAATTTTTGCTGCTGGGGAAGGACCTGGGCTCCAGCCCTGCACCTCTTTCTCTGGACTTGCTTCTGGCATATTTCTCTCCCCTCCCCTCTCTCTCTCTCTCCCTCTCTCTCCCCCCCTTCCAGCGCTTCACTCTGGAAGCATGTACTTTTGTGGCAGAGCAAAGGACCCGACATTTCCCCTAAGTGGAGGTCCCAAAGAACTCCTCAAGGCAGGTGATAATGTTGGGGTACAGCACCCCCAAACCTGCTGACAGTAAGAAAAATTTCAAAGGAAATTTTTCAGGACTAGCTTCCGGCCCTCTTAGCTCCATCAAGGATATCTAAAGGGGTCAGAGTCTGGAGAGAGGAGTATTTCATGAAGAGGAAATGCATGGAGATGGCTGTGCTGTCCGCCTAGCAGGACACTTGGACAGGTTACCTGAGAGCTGGGTGTGTGGCCCCTGGGGGCAGGTGGGCAGTGTCCTGGAATCTGGGTGTTAACAGAAGTTTAAAAAGAGACAGGACTGAGGAACTGTGGCCAGGCAGAACTGCTGCAAGGCTCTGGGCTCCCAGAGTTTGCCGGTGAGGGAAGAACAAACTCTAGGCCCCTAGGAGAGGCAGGCAGTGCGCCCAAGGGTCCACCGTGGGCCCTGTCCAATAGAGCTACCTCAAGGAACAAAAGGACCCTGGCAGCTAAAAAAGGTGCCTCAGGCTCCTAGAACAAGGAAACAGGCACATGAGATAGCAGGATCTCCTAAGAGCCGGGAAACCCTGATGAGAGAACAATCACCAGCGAGCCCAGAAGTCTGGGGACCGGACCCGATGGTGAAGGAGGCTGAGGACCAACAACCAGAACAACGTAAACGATTTCGTACAGTGTGTCTCTGCCCCACAACCCACCCCTCACCACACTCCAGGAATCACACTTGAGAGCAGGAGGGCCAGGCCAGGGACAGAGGGCAGGGCCAGTATGACAAAGCAACAGAAGCCAGCACCCCTGCAGGCTGCCACAGAAGCAGGACCCAGTGGCTGGAGAAGTGGCAAGACGTGGTTCCACAATGTGAGCCATAGAAGGGCCCAGTTGTAACTTCTGAATTGCGATGATACCTCACCTGACAGTGAGTAAGAAAGTGAGGAGGTTTCCTGGGTGTTCACCCAAAAGCAACAGAAAAATGACCTCTGCCCACCCCCAATAAAGTTCAAAGGATGGCAGGAAACAAGGTCATGAAATGAAATGACCTTGGCATGTGTAATCAACTGCAGCTTTATTTTAATTATAGCAAGCTTTAGTTATTCAGTGCCCAACTTACAACCTCCCCTCCACCTGGACTAAATTAGAGGGAGCCAAGAGTGTCCCTTCAAAGGCCCCTCAGCCTTCTCTCCTCCAGTCTAGAAATCCCCTGCTCTCAACACTTCCCGCTTCACCCCCAGCAGCCTCCCCTTCAAGGCCTCTTGAGACCCAGACTCTCCCCACCCAGGGGTCCTGGGCACTGCATCCGCTTCTTGAAGACAAGACAGAGACCAGTGGCACTGGCCTCCTGAGCCAGCCCCAGCTCAGCTTCAGGCACCCTTAGGTACCTGCCATCTCCCTGCATTGTCACACCCTCTCACCATTTGCACTGGGTTGAATAATGTCCCCCAAAATGCCTGTCCCCTCAGAGTATGAAAGAGAGACTTTGTGGATGCGATTAGTTAAGGATCCCCAAATGAAATTATCTTGGATTTTGGGTGGGCCCTAGATCTGATGACAGATCTGTCATCAGATCTGCCCCTGTAAGAGGAAAGGACACCGAGAGACGCACAAAAAGGAAGAAGGTCATGTGAAGACCGAGGCAGACACTAAAGTCTTCCTGCCACAAATCCAGGATCATCAGGGGCCACTACAAGCTGGCAAAGGCCAAGAAGTCTCTTCCTTGCACCCCATGGCCCTCACACACCCTGATTTCAGACCTCTGGCCTCCAGACCCGTGAGGGAATGATTTCCTGCTGTTTTAAGCCACCCAGTTGGTGGCAGCCCTTCAGAAACCATGGCATCTGTTTCTCCAGCTGCAACAGCAATCAATGGCCAACCCCTGGCAAAAGGAATGCAAGGCTGGGGCCAAGCCGAGGCCACACCTGTAACTTTGAAATGACCCCTCCTCCAGCCGCCTCTCCTGCTGAGCAGCCCCAGGAGAAAACCTGGCATCTGCTACCCCAGCCACCTATAACAACATGACCAGAGCCCAGGGGGCCTCCCTGGCTGCTCCTGGTAACCTACCGGTCGTCCTGTCCTGAGGCCCAGGAATTTTCCATCCTCCCACCCCAAGTCAAAGTCATTAGATTTAATCATTAACAGGGCGGGTGTTAATGAGCAGGCAGGGTGATGGTCCCTGCTAATGAGGACACAGCTGGACATCAAGAACAGCTATCTGACAAAGGTGGGGAGGAGCAGACCTATGAAAAGAGGAAGGGGAGTCCACCTCTGATCCTCCCTCCCAAATACTGAAAGCATTGAAACCACCCTTTTTCACCCAAGCTTTTGCAAGAACCAAAGGAGAAACATTTGCAAGTGCTGGGCACTTTGGGACATTACCACATCCCAACCTTCACAGTATATAACAGAAATGCCTCTCGTTAAGTCCGTTTTAAAGCAATTGAGGCTCAGAGAAGTTAAGCAACTTGTCCAAGGTCACAGAGCTACTAAGTGGCAGAGCTGGGATTTGAATCCAGGCTGACCTTCATACTGAACAGAGCTAAGGGTAGAAGATGAGCAGCCTGAGGTCACCATGCTGACCTCTTTCCTCCTTCCTGCTGCCCCTGTGCCATAGCATCTTGTCTTTCCACTTTTGTTGTACTCATGGCTGATGTTACCTGACTATCCGCCCCACCCCAACTCCTGCTAACTGGAAAGCTGGCAGTAGACAGAAACTGGATCTGTTTTGCGATCCACATGGCATGATGCCTGGTACATATGAATACCCAGTATTTGTTGAAAGAATAAATCCCACCTGTTAGAGGGTTGGGGATGGAAGGCCAGCTAGAGGCTACCTCAGAGTTGGTCTTCAAGACCACTGATGATCACAGGACGAAAGTGTATTTCGCGAGAGGTCATCTGGTCCCTGCCCTGCTGCAGACCCAACCATTGTCCTGCCATAGCCACCAAGTCTGGCTTGCTAGAGAAAGCCGTGGCATGGCGTGGTCCAGGAGAGCTGCTTCCTCTCTCTAGCCGGAGGTCCCTTCCACCTCCACAGGGGGCTCCAAGGTTGGGCAAGCACAGCACTTTGGGAATGGGCATCTGCTCTGCTCACCTCCGCAGCTCTGGCCCCATTCCCAGGCCGGCTGCAGGGTGTATGCACTGAGCAGCCATGGGCTTCCCAGGCAAATGTGGCCTTACATCACCAGAAGAGGCTGGCTCTCCCAGTTCTTCCCGAGAAGTTGCACACGGACCCATCTGGTGCTCTGGGGCCCACAAGAAGCTCTGGAAACTTCTCTTGCAGAGAGTCCTTGTAGATGGGCTCTAGAGCCCTGGGGGACACAGTCCCATGCAGGGTACCCTCACCTTCCTCCGGTCAAGGCTTCCTCCCCACCTGGCCTCCTGCCTTCTTCCCAAGACTTGGCCCCTAGAGACTCTCAGTCACTTCGAAAAGAGCAAAGCCACCCCGAAAGACAAAGATTCACTCCCCAGGAAGGAGAGATATGCCACAGCACTGAGATGATTCCAAAAGAATTTCCAGAAACATTGGAGAAACAGCAGCACACTGATAGGAGCATATGACTTCCTGGGGGACCAGTTGGATGGGGTCACTGTTCCTTTGGGGGTTTAAACAGCAGACTCTAGCCTTACCTCCTCCCAAGGGTGTGTGCAAAAGTGTGCAGGCACCATGGATTCAACACACAGGCATTTGTTGCTGCTACACCAGGCAGGCCAGGAGAAATGCAGACGTAAGGTCTCTGGCTCTGAGATTTCCTGGCTGTGCAAGGGCACACCCTCAGCTCACAACAGAATATTAGAACAGGAAGACTCCTGCAGGTCACCTGGTCCCCCTCATTTTGTACATGAGGAACTGAGCCCAGTGTGGGCTGGGGGTGATCTCAAAATCACCTACAGCATTGGTAGCAAAGGAAGATACTGAACCTGACCTCTCAAATCCCAGCCCAGGTGGCCCATCTCAGCAACACCTGTCTATATCACCTGCCCTCAAAAACCAAAATAAAGATACTAGTACCAGCCCTCCCTCCTGGTTGGTGAGGATTAATGGATTAATGCAGGAGGAGGTTAGTGGGAGGGAGGAGGAGAGATAAGTAAAAGCAGAAAGTGCTCAGAGCAACAAAGAGCAGCCCCATGAACTCCACGTCCAGCACAGAGAGCAGGAGCTGTTAAGTGACTGCATCACCAAGTCACAGCCCTGTATCTTAAATATTCATGGACCAATCCAGAAGGGTGCAGTTGGACAGCTGCTGCTCTGCAGCCCAGGCTGTGGTGGCAGCAGGAGCGCGCCCACCTAGTCACACCTCACAGAGACACAGGAGACACTAGGGGAGAAGGGGCTGCACTGTGGCCTCTGATCTTACTCAGCTAGGAAGGGCTCCAAGAGCAGGCGCAGGCCTCTGCAACCCCACCTGGCCCAGCATGGGCAACCTATGCCTGCTGACACCCACACACCTAGCAGGCGCTCACAGTTACTCACTCAGCTCTGCACACAAATAAAGGTCAAAGCCCCATGCATGCACCTTCACAGAGAGCCAGCCCTGGCTCACCCACCCAAGCCCAGAGCCTGCACCCAGCCACACTTCACCTCCCTGCTCCCCACAAGTGCTTCACCCACCTGCTGTCACACTCCCTCTCTGCCTTCTCCTCCCTGCTCTCTCCTCCTGTTCCCACAGCACCCACTGGCCTCAGGACCTCTCTTCCCACGTAGCCCCTCTCAGTCCTCTCCCCACGTAGCCCCTCTCAGTCCTCTCCCAAAGCCTGAGCTCTCTTAGCCCCACTCCTAAACTGTAGCTTTGAAGACAACGTGGTCTCAGAACCTGGGGCTTGAGGAGGTTACATGAAGGACTGATGTAAGACTATGGGAGGAATTTCCAAGAGCAGACCAGAGTTTGAGGGAAAGAAAGGAATGTTAAAGGCACCTGGATACACTAGATGCCCTGGGGGGAGCGGGGATCTTATGAGAGCCTGGAAAAGCGACCCCTAATTCTGGTCCTGCCCAGAGGCAAGACACTAATACCTGTAGCTCTGGATTAAGTGAGGAGCTTCTATGTGCCAGGTGCCTTGCCTCATGTGATGATCAACCCTATGAGGCAGGGACTCTTCTGCCCATTTTGCAGAGGAGATTGAGGCTCAGTGAGCAGGGTCTGCGTCCCCACAGATAGACCTGGGAGCTCTGGCTTCAATTCCCATGGTCTGGGCAGAAGGGTAAGGGAATAAACCTATTTAGAGGATGTTCTAGGTCCTGCTCCCAGTAGGTGTGGGTAAGAGGAGGTGAGTGGAGAGGAGAAGGCAGAGTGACTGGGCCTACAGGGTGGTACTGCCTTTCCTTCCAGCTTCAGGGCCTTCACAATCTCTCCCTCACTGCCCCTTCTGGGGGTGGGGGCACTCAGGCTCTGGGGACCAGAGGGACTTGCAAGCCCAATCAGCTCTTTAGGGAGCCGGCCCTCCTACCCAAACTGGGCAAAGGGGCCCTGCCAGTGTGGGCTGGGTGGAGAGGCAGTCCCCAAGTTCAAGCAACAGGGAGCAGGGGCCAAGTATCACACAAATGGAGGTCCAGCTGCCAGAGCCTTCAGGGCCCCCTGGGTGCCCACAAGCCCAGCCTCGCCTGGGAAAACTGAGCCTGCTGTGTAAAGAGATCCCTAGGAGAAGGGCAGGGAGGGCTATTTTGGGAGGTAAGAGGGGAAGGAATCCTGCAAAATGCAGGCTGAAGGAACAAGCAACTGAGGCTGTGGCGTCCACTTAGGGGAGAGGATAATCGTCAGGTCCCCAAAGAACCAGGCGTGAATCTGTAAGGAATTTCCCAGTTGTTCAATTTAAGATTAAAAAGGACTAGATCTTCTGGCTGGGCGCCCCGCCCCTCCTCCAGCCCTCCTTGTCCCTCTTTCTCCCCCTTGCCGTCCTCGCTCCCCTCCTCCCCTAAAAAAGCAGCCAGTCCTGCCCTCCCCAGTGCCTAGCGCCTCCCCTCCCTCCCTCCAATGAGCCCCAGCCCCCAGCAGCCGGCACACCAGCTCCTATGAATATCCTGTCTCCCTCACTGGCTAGTATTGATTGGCATCTTGGTCCGACACCAAACCAGAAAGTTCTTCACATAGTCTAACTTCCTTGCCTTCAGCCACAGCAGATCACTTTCATTAGTCTGCCAATAATGAAACTGGACACCACCCCCATCTATAAACAAACCACCCCATCAAAGGAGCTCCCCTCCACCCCTGCGCCACTCTCCCCTGGACGGCCTCTCACCTACTTCACAGCCCCATAATTTTAGCAAGTAGAAAGTGAAATCTATTTCACAAGCATTATTGGCTCCCCACCCCCATTACTCCTTCTGCCGAGCCCCAGATGGTCCTCTCTCTCCAAGCCCTCCACCCATTCCCACTGGCATTTGAAGAAAGACGCGCCCTCTGGAGTCCCTCCGAGGCCTTCAGGTCCCTCTTCGTGCAGCTGAGTGTGCGCCGGACAGGTGTCCAGACCCCACACCTCTCCTCCAAGTTTCTACCCACGCCCTAGTGTTTTCCTCTCAAGGGAAAGTCCCTCTCCGAGTCTAACCTTAATCCCTCCTGCTGCATGTCTAAATTCCCTTTCCATCTTTTCTCTGACAATCTCCTTTAGTTCATAAATAAAATTTCCCTCTCGCCTTTGCCGCCTCCTCTCCTGCAGCGTCCGTCCACTTTCCCAGCTTCTAAAACCTGCCCCAGCTTGGAGAAGTTCTCGGTAACCGCTCCCCACACCCTCTCCCCGGACAGAACTCGGCAGACACCTGGGGAGCCGCCCTGGCTGCCGACTTGCAGCAACCGGCTCACGTTCTGGCTCTCTCGCCCGAGGGGCGGTGACCCCCGCAGCCACCCGTGCAGCCACGACGGGGTTAAGGTTCCGGGCTGGGGGAGGGGAGAGGGCCGGGAGGGGCAGGTGCGGAGCCAATCCGCGGCCGCAGAGTCCTGGGAGCCGGGAGCCGGGAGCGCTGAGCCGGGAGCCTCGAGCCGAGCGCGCCGGGCTGGGGCCGGGGCCGGAGTGGAGCGGAGAGGGAGCGCGCCCGCCCCAGCCCCGAGTCCCGCCGCCTTCCCTCCAGCCGCTGCGCGGGCCCGGTGGCCGCCGCCCCAGACATGGAGCAAGACAGCAGCCCACGGAAGATCCAGTTCACCGTCCCGCTGCTGGAGCCGCACCTTGACCCTGAGGCGGCCGAGCAGGTGCGGAGCAGGGCGGGGCTGCAGGGGACTCAACCAGCGAAGGACAGGGACGCTGGACTGAAGAGACCTTGGATCCTTGCCTCGTTCTCCCTTGGCAGCGCGCCCTTTAGAGAGTGAACGCGCTCAGTTTGGGGGGCTCGCGTCCCCTCCCCCACCGTCGCAGCCACATCTCCCCATGGGGCTGCTTTGAGACAGACGGAAGGACGGGCATGTCCGTGAGATGTCCGCTCCCAAGGGGGTCGCTTTCTTCCTCCCTAGTCTGGAGGAGGGGGCCGTCTGAGGACAAGACCCCTCCCCCCTTCGTCGATCTGCATTCCAGTCAACCCCCGCCAGAGTTTCCGAGCTGGGTGTCGGCGCGGGAGGGTACCCGCAGCCCCGGGAGGGAGGGCAGGGCCCAGGGCGGGGGTCGGTGATGGAGGGAGCCTGGTACAGTGGAGTCCAAAGAGGAGAGACAGCTCTCCCCGCCCCTCCTAACTGGGGGCGCACCCTGCACCTTGCCGAGCTCTGGAAACTGCTAACGAGAAGGGGCTGGGGGCCGCGGGAGGGCCGGGGCTTTGCCGGGAGAGATGGTGGTGTCTGCACACTGGGGCGCCCTTCTGCGAGTCTGAGCACGTGGGTCCTGGTTCCCAACTCCTGCCCTTTGGATCGTGGGGGGGAATGGGATGGAGGGAGTGGCACTGAGGGCCAGAGGTGGGGCTGTCCAGGGGCGGGGGTCTGAGCTAAGCAATGTGCGAGCGCCTAGCGCCTCGGCTCAGGGGTGGGAGTCCAGGGCCCTGGCCCAGCCTCCTGGCCTGGCCTATTTTTAGCTCGGAGCAGCCTGGCAGGGGCGGCAGCGAGTGAGAGTGTGCTGTCTCAGTGAGAGTGAGCGCGTGGGGACAGGATTACTACCTACCGCCTGGTTGCCAAATATTTGCGTATTTGCCCATTGCACCATCTCTTTTTGCATTCTCAATCCATTCGCCTAGATCTCCCCATTCCTCATGAGTATCCAGTTCCCACACGGTGGGTGCTGCAGCCCCCAGCCCCTGCCAGCCCTGGCCTCTCTACCTGAGAAACTTTGTGACCTCTAGGCAAGGGCTAGAGAAAGGGGCATTTAGTCACTGCTCCAGCTGCTTGGTAGAACAAGGTCTGGATGCAAAGAGAACGGGCAGGTCACGCTCCCTAACTTTAGCATCCCACAGCAGGGTAGGTGCCAGCTGCCTGTCTCTCTGCTCTCCCTGGCCTGGGGTAGCCGCCTCACTAGACCTCGAAGGTGTAACTGTAGCAGGGACTGGGATGAGACCTCACAGACCTGAGGGTGGGGGTGATAGGGAGCCCCCTTGGGGTCAGGAGAAAGGCTCCTATGCTGGGAGACAGGGGACTGGCCAGGATGACTTCTGACCCAGGAAAAGGAGCCCAAGAATGTGGGCTATGAGGACTTGAGGTCCTGAGGAGAGCTGCCCACTGCGGCAGACACAGGGCTTGACACCTGCTTCTGTTTGGTGTTGGAGCAGGCAGGGGTGGTAGGGATGCCTCAGGAAGAGGGGCACACCAGCTGGTTGGGGAGCTGGGGCGAGGGAGGAGCACCAAGCAGTGCTAGGGAGCCAGAGGAGAAAGAGCTGGGACTTCAGCCTGCTTGCCTCTAATCTTCAGAAATCTGTGTCTCCTCTGCCTGAAAGTCTACCTGCAGTCTAACCTCAACCCCTCCTGCTGTGTTACCAAGCATGTAGGCAAAAGGCTCTGGGCTTGGCAAGAGCTCCTAACCCAGCACCATGTGGGAGGGTGAAAGGGGCTGGACAAACTGGGTATGGAGAAGAGAGTGCCAGGGGCTGGAGGGATGCCGACAACCCCCAGCGCCTTGGCGTGGCTGGTTGGGAAATACATGAGAGCTTGGCTTTAGGGGAGGTGTGAGAAAAGCAAAGAGAACATCTCCTTGTTTCCTAGTAGTTCAGGCCCCCTCCCAGACACCTGGGGGCGAGGGTTGTCAAGGTTCCTCACAGTTCCCAGGGATTCTGCTTCAAAACCCTGGCCAAGGCAAGGAACGAGGTTAAGTAAGGAAGCTGTTCAAGATCCCAGAGCCCTGCTGTCCTCACAGACCCTTTTGGTCACAGGCCATGTCTCCTTGGGCTCCCAATTCAGATGCTAACTCAGTCCACTAACCCCCACCCTATTCTCTTCCTGTCTCCTCCACTATTCTCCGGCAGCCACTGCCCCACCCAGAGCAGGAAGGATGGTGAGAGGGAGTCCCCTAGGAAAGGGACACCCCTGCCACCCACATACATGAAGCCCACGTGCCAGATGGCCACCACCCGCTGCCCATCGCAGCAGGAATAGCCGGAGACAGCTCAGTTAATGTTTGTGCAGTGCATGCATGTGTACATACACACAGGACTGATACTGCCGGGGACCTTGAAATGTCATGAAAAACAGATGCCACTGGATTCTCCCAGAGCAATGCCATGCCCCCATGTACCCCCATTCTGTGCATGCTGGCTTTTCTTTGGGGAGAGTCCCCCTCTCCAGCTGAAACAGTACCTATCACTCTACCTACTTTCCAGGTGTAGAGAAGGGCAGTGTCTCGCCACCCCCAGGCTCCGCTGCCAGTGGAGATGAGATACTAAATAACAGACCCACAAAGACAGGGATTTGATCATCCAGCATCCTCACCCTGCTCCTCTCTGCCCAGGACAGTTTTAGCCCCTGCCCAGCCCAATTAGTCTTTCTTGCCCATTGCTGCCTTGGAGGGAGCTGCAGGCCTCCAACCCCCATTGTCCCACTCTCTTCCAACCTAAAGCCTCCCCAGAAAGGGAAAAACTATATGTCCCAGGAGTCCTTGGACTAACTTGAACAACAATCAACTTTATCAGCAGCAGGACAAAAGAACAGGAGAAGGGAGAAGCGGGGTGGGGTCAGAGTTCCGGCAGCCAATCAGCGTTATATATGAATTTCTTAGAGTGGGACCTGAAGCCCAGTATAAGATTAAGATTTTTTAGCTAATCTTTAGGCCATGACCAGGCTCCTCCTCATATTACATTTACCATGATTTCCCGCACCTTCTTTCCCAGCAAATCAGAAAGCCAGTGTGTCCAAGCACAAGGAAGACCTGAGGGAGTGAGGGGCAGTGGCCAGCAGAGGTGCAGTCAGGACTTCCTCCCTTGCGCTATCCCTGATGGCTGGGTGGGCCTAAAGAAGGCTCTCCGCAGGCACTGGCCCACCAAAGGTTAACAGCTGCTTGCAGAGTGGCCTGGAAGGTACAGGGAAAGCCTTGTACCCTGTTCAGTTATTTCTGACCATTGATCCAGGATGGATGGAAGAACAGCCAGCCCAAGATCGATGTAGTAGATCAGATAGACCTGCTGAGATGGAAAGTGGGCAGGTTGGGGAGGTGGGGGGTATGCAGGCTACAGAGGTGGTTTGGGGGGTCCTCAGGAGTAGCTCTCCCCAGGGTAAGGGCTGGGCCCAAGGATGTCCACCCTAGCGTGGTGGTTCCAGTGCAGCCAGCATATTTTGAAGGATTTTGCCTGGACCATGTCACTGAGCAGTGTTGTGTGGGGCTTTGCTGCTTCCACGTGTATGTGACCTCTTCCTCCTCTCCCACCCTAACCCAGATTCGGCGGCGCCGCCCTACCCCTGCCACCCTCGTGCTGACCAGTGACCAGTCATCCCCAGGTAACTCAAGGGATGGGCCTTGGGAAGTGTGGGCTGCTGCCGAGGTAGGGTCCCAGTGAGAGCAGATGTGTGCTGGGCAGAAGCTGGGCAGAGCTGTGCCTCCAGGCAGCTCCTGCTCACTCAGCCCGAAGGCAGGAAAGTGGCGGCTAGATCAGCAGGGTTTCTTTTGCTTTTGGAAAGATGGAGCCATGCTAGAAAGGGGAGGGGACCTCCTGGTTCCTAAACCCCCCAGGAATTGGGGTGGTCAACTGAACACTGGTTGCTGCGGCAACAGCCTTCCAGGTTTCTCCAGCAACTGAGCTGCTGCTGCCCCCACCCCTAGAGGCAGTGGCAGCTGTGAGGGGGAGGGACCGCCTCCACCAGCTATGTGCAGTGCCCCAGAGGGGAAGGGGAAGGTTAGAAACAGCTCAGCAAGCAGCTGGGACTCTGGTCACCAGTGTCCCCATCAAGGTCTGGGGAGAGTATTCTCTTGTTAGGTTTCGGAGAATGTCAAGGGAATGTGCCAGGGGAGTGGAGGAGAGGTGGCCAGGCTAATGAGTAGACTGCAGTTCCGGATGCCTGGGGCTCCAGCTTCCCGCCAACTTCCATAAATGAGGTGCCCTGCACAGAATAAATTCGTTGTTCTGAGTCGGTGTGCACGTCTGTGCGGGGCTCAGTTCTGGCTTTGGGGTGGGGAGATGTTTGGAAGGAGAAAGAGATACGAATGCTTCAGAGCGAGGAGAAAAAAAAAAAACAAAAAGGCCACAAATTCTGCCTTTAGGGGCTTTAAGGTCTGAGGTAAGGGTGTAGGCACAGAATGACCACAGGGTCAAGGCCAGGACTAGATGGACCCAGCCAACTGTACAGGAGGGTAGCTGGAGGGAGGAAGCCAATTTCTGGGGGCAGATCAAGAGGGAGACAATTGCAGAGTCCCCTTTGCTTGGGAACACAGCTCTTTGGGGACCCCTTGAGTTTTCTGTTGTTATCACCTCCTTTCCCTATTCCACTCAGAGATAGATGAAGACCGGATCCCCAACCCCCTTCTCAAGGTGAGCTGCCCTCTCCCTCTCAGCCCAGCCCAAAGAACCCACAGACACCTTTGGAGATTCTTCCTCAAAACCCTGGCCCAGTAGGGCTGGGCGTGTGGCTCAGCGATGGAGGGTTTGCCTGGCATGTCTCAGGCTTTGGGTTTCATCCCCAGCACTGAAAACAAAAACCCTGTCCCCCACCTGCAGGACCTTTGACTCCCTCTTCTCTGCACCCCCAAAAAGGTGCATGGGGGGCCCTATACACATGCACATGCACACACACACACACACACACACACACACACACACACACACAGTCTCCCTGCTCACCAGTGAAGCAGTGGCTGGGAAGTAGGAATTATCTTCCTCCACTTTCTGAAGCCCACACCCAGTCCCAATCTCCAGTCCAAAAGCATGGTGTGGCTGGGGGTTAGGGGGGCTGGCACCCATCTGTACTCTCTGTCCTGTCCAGTCCAGTTTGGCAATGTCTCCACGGCAACGGAAGAAGATGACAAGGACCACACCCACAATGAAAGGTTCGGCAGACCCTTCCCATCCCTTTTTCCCTTCTGTGCCTGAACCTGGGAGTAGACCTGATGACTTTTAGAAGCCGTCCTTAGGTGGTCATTGACTCTGACTTTGGTAGAGTGCTGTCACTGGGGTGAGATGGGACCAGAACCCCAACTCTGCCACCAACTAACGGGTGGCCTTAGAGAAGCTGCTTAACCTACCAGTCATGAACACCACCTCACCATGGCAGATAAATAGTAAATGTGAACTCACCAGCATAGCACACAGGACACAGAAGGTCCTCAAATATTTTTCTAAATCTAAACTGTGTCTTTTCTCCTGCCCCCAGGGGAGACCATATATCCCAGCATGTTAGGATGATCTTGTGTTCTCAAAGGCTCTTCCCTTATGCTCCCCTTACCTTTGAAGGAAATGCTTCTTATGGTCTAGTTTTCACCCCTTTTCCTCATGCAGCTGGTGTTCCCCCTCTTGTCCAGATCTCAGCACATAGGACAGGCAAACACCCAGCAATGTGTGACACACTAATGGGGCTGTTAGATTTGAGGGACCACAAGGGAGATTCTATGCACCCATGTCCATGTCCAGCATTCCCTCTCTTCCTCTGTGCCCCCAGAGCTGCAGACGATGGTTGAGCATCACCTGGGGCAACATCAGCAAGGAGAGGAGCCTGAGGGAGCCGCCGAGAGCTTGGGGACCCAGGAGTCCTGCCCACCTGGGATCCCAGACACGGGAGCAGCGTCAAGGCTGGGCACCTCCGGGACCGCACAAAGTACATGCAGGCAGGGGAGGGCCCCAGGCATCCTGTTCCCCAGACTAGAAGGAGGCGAGCCTTACCCACTGGGGGAAAAGGAAAGAGCTGGAGCCTTGGAGAGATCTAAACATATCTGCATGCACTGCATGTATTTGAATCTTCACCTTTTCTTACTGAACCACACTGACCCTTCCCACCTTGGATCTCAGAAATCCCCTTTGTGGCTGGGGGAGGGAGGACTTTGGGGACAGCACCCACCGGCTAGAATCCTGGCTCTGCCATTTGCCACTTTCTCAGCTGAGGGGCCTTGAGCAACTTAACCCCAGTCTATGAAATGACAATGTGATAATGATGGTTCCTATTTCATTGGGCTGACTGTGAATATTAAAACAAGTCTGGCACAGCACCTGACACATACAAAGCACGGAATCAATGGAATCTGGTAGTGATGGTGCTAATCCATGTCCACGGTTCCACATCGTAGATGTGTTCCAGAATTCAGAGTGTCTCCCATTTTATGAAAGTGATACAGTTTATATACTGTATATTGCATAATGCACCCTGCAGAGCACACTGTAATCAAACACATTGATATCACTGCAGTCCAATGAGTGGTCTCAGCAAGTCTGATAAAGATTTTAAATTGCATCATATCATTTCAGGTCAGGGTTAGCCACACATTGAGTTCATAACCCAATTTTTAAACATTTTTAAAGGTCTTTTCTTTTTTTTTTTTTTTTTTTTTTTTTTTTTTTTTTTTTTTTTTTTTTTTTTTTTTTTTTTTTTTTTTTTTTTTTTTTTTTTTTTTTACAATTTCTAATTGCAGGTTAAAATAGTGACACCATAGTAGTAATTGTGACCAAAAAAAATCCTGTTGGTCTTGGGCCCTTCTCGGGGGCCACTGAGCAGCAGGATGCAGGGACAGAAGCAGCCCCTTCTCTGCAAGCCTTTCTTAAGGGCTGCCTCTCCCTCCCACTACTCATCTTCCTTCCTTAGAGCCTGCAGAACCCACCCCCAAAGCTCAGGAGAGGTGCAGTGGGAAACCCAGCGCAGAGGCGCCCTCAACCCATACTCCACCACGGGATTCCCAGGGAGCCAACTCGGTAAGACCCCAGGGCTGGGCCACAGCCTGCAGGAGAGTGGGTCATGTGAATAAGGGCAAGGGGCTCATATTTGGAACCAGAGAACAGGAGCGACAAAGGACCAGCTTCTGCCGCTGAAAAGTTAGCCTGTATAGTAAGAGAACTTGCATGTCCTCCAACAGAGAAATGGGATTAAGCTGCAGCAGGAGGGCTTGAGGTTAGACTTTGTGTAGGGGTTCTGGCCCCTGGAATGGGTGATAGAAACAGCCATGTTTTGGGGGGGTGGTTTTTTGTTTGTTTTTGTTTTTGTTTTGTTTTTTGTGTTTTGTTTTGTTTTGTTTTGTTTGATAAAGGGCATTTGGAACCGAAAGGGGGGCTCCTTGCCCACTCAGGCTGAGTAGGCAGGAGCCCTGCCTGAGGTGGAGGCCATGAGGAGATGACACCCTGAGCACTGATTTTATAGTCCTCACTCCACCTGCACAAGGTGACACAAGGTGGAGACTGAGATCCACATCAGAGTCCTGAGAAAGTGGGTGGTTGGGCAAACCAGAGGAAGTAAGAGGACCCTCTGGCCTTTTGTCATCTTCCCTCTCTGCTCCTCCAACAGGTCTGAGGAAGAGGCATCCTGGAATCATGGCGGCAGTTTGGGATGCACAGACACTGGATCTGTTTCTTACTTCTTCACTTTTGGGGAAAATCTCATTTTTAAAAAGTGATAAATTTGGTGTTAGGTCCTTGGCGCTTTCCTTCTTTCCAGGTGTGGGGAACCCTTTCTCCCCACCTCTTGTCTCCACTCTCCACAGCTCTCCGCAGCCCCTACTCCCCTGCCCAGTGGCCTAGGGCAGGAGGAAACGGAAACTGGGCAGAGACCTGGAGAAGGGAGTTCTTCCCTAACCCTGCCCTTACTTGCACCAGAAGAGATGAGGGCCAGGAAGTAGGGGGAGTAATTTCCAGGGTGGATGGAAGGGTAGCCCCAGGTTCTCCCTTCTCACTGAGGAAAGCTCCGCCCACCTGGCAGGGCTGCCTAGCAACTGGAAGACTTGGAGCTGGAAAGTGGATGCCCTGCCCAGCTGTGAATATGCTGTGGGCGCCATCTGCTGGGCACAAGTGGGAAGTGCACCCTGGTCCTGGTCTCAGGAAAAAGGATGGTGATGTGAGACATCTCTTATTCCCACCATTAGCAAAGACTGAGAACACAGTGGCAGTGAAAAGGCCACTGCTGCGAACTGGGAGGGTCATCTATCCCCTTGCCCTAGGTACTGAGGGGCCAGAATAAGACAAAAACCAAGCATAAGTGAGGAAATATCCTCTGATCCCATAGCCAGGCCTCTCCTGCTACTGATTCTGATTTTCCAAGACAGTGGAGGAAAGAGAGGAAAAGAAAGCAGGCAGGATTCTCTCGCACTCCTTGCTGAAGGGCAGTGTGGTGCAGAGGAAAAAGAGCAGAGCCTGGGAAGTGTAAGATCCCACGCTGCCAGGGACCTCCTGAGGGCCCTCAATTGCACACAGGGAGGACCCCTGGGTCCTATCAAGCTTAGGAAAGGGTGTGGAGGCAGATGCAGTGGTGCTTGCCTATGATTCCAGCAACTTGGAAGGCACAGGTAGGAGGATCCTGAGTTCAAGACCAGAGGCGACCAGTGTGACTTAGCAAGACCCTGACTCAAAATAAAAAAGGGGCTGTGGCTACAGCTGGGTGGTAGAGCACTTGCCTAGCATGCAAGAGGCCCTGGGTTCAACCCCCGCCCCAGCCCTGGGCGGGAGAAAAAAAGGACCAGACAGCGTATGTGAAGATGCTCCGTCAACTTCCACCCAGTGAATACCAGACACAGCGGCCTGGTCTCCCTTCTTTATTGATCTCTGGCTATAGCAGGGGCCTGGAAGACCAAGGGCAGGGGTGAGTCACATGCGTCTCTGCCCCACTAAGGTGGGGTGGGAGGGACAGGTTTCAGGGCAGGAGGTCTAAGAGACCATGGAGATGGACTTCACAAGAACAGGGTCCACCGTACAAATGCATGGCTGGTATTTACAAGGGAGGAGGAGGGCAGTCACTTGGCCTATGGCCTTTCCCAGGGCCAGGTGGAGTGAGGAGGAGCCTGAGGACAGGAAGGGGCCCGGGGCCTGGCTGGGCTCTCTCCAGAGGTCATGGCAGCAGCAGCCCTGAGCCCCTCCCTCATCTTCCTTCCACCCACCAGTGTCCCAAGAGAGGGGTCTCTTGATGCCTGGAGCTGAGCCAGTTCTGGAAGATGGTGGGGGACCCCTCTTGGTTAGCAACACAGGGTTCCTGGGTTATACCACACCCTCCCCAGACCCCCATCAGGCTGGACTCTCCTGCCTGTGCTCGTGAAATACCTCCTGAAGGTGCTTGGCTTGGAAGACCTCAAAGCACTTTACAGACATTGGTCGGATGGGAGCCTCCTAACCTGGGGGACAGGAAGGAGGCAAAGGGCCTGAGACTCAGCCAGGGCAAGGGGCACAGACCAGCCCCAAGTCCTCAAGGACCCCAGGAAAGGCCTCCTGTCAGCCCCTGGTCCCAATGGCTCCTCTTCCTCCAATCACCATTTTGGCTGGGAGAGAGGAAGGATGGCAGGGTCAGGCTGGGGATGGGGCGGAAGCAGTGCAAGTGTGGGGTAAAGAGGACAGCCTCCCCCACCCCCATCCTAGAAAGGCGCCATGACCTGAAGGCACCCCCTGCCTCCCCCCTGCACATATAGGACTTTGAAAACCCCCAGCTTTCTGTCCTGTTCCAGCCCTTCCCAGGGGAGGAGAGGGGAATCCAGACCTGCCAGCTTGATCTGGGTGGGGGACTAAGGGAACCCCCAAAATGTATTGCTTAGAAACTTGGAGGCAAAATGGATGGGGGAGGGCCGGGGGGCTGGCATCACTGACCCTCCCCCCAAGTCCTGCGATGCCTCCAGGAAGCTCCTCCCTCCCAGGTAGCCATCTGGCCATGAGGGGAGTTCAGAGGCAGGGGGATGGGCACAGTGACCATTGGGAGCCTGAAGTTCCCCAGGCTTGCTGCCAGGAAATTAAAGTGCGCCCCAATGGGTGTCACGTGGGGAGGGGCCCTTCCCCCAACCCCACAATCTCTGGCATTTGGCCTTTGGGTGGGTTGTCTCTTCTGCGACCTCCACGCTCCCTTGGAGCAGATGGGGGAGCCAGTCCCAATGGATGGTGCTAATGATGTCGAACACTTCAGACTCAGTGAGGACCTGGGGAAAGAGAGAGAAGCCCTGGTACTCTGGTTTTTGCCTTCATCTCCAGCCTCACCCTCCTTCTCCAGTGCTGCCAGCTTCCACACTTAGTCCCAGGTAGAGCTGTGCACAAACGCCCTTCAGAAGCATGCCGTCCAGGTCACGAGCTGGGCTGGCACAGAAGTTGTGTTCACCTGACCTCGCTGAGCCTTGTGCCCTGGCTGGTGCCCTCTCCCTAACCTGCTGCCCGCTGCAGCTCTGTCCTTTCTTTCTGCAGAGACGGTGGGGAGAGGGTAGGAGGATTTCCCTGCTTCCTGCCCACACCCTGGTTCAGTCCTGTGTCTTTACTTTCTTTGCTTTACGGCCTAGAAAGAGGACAGGAGAACCTCATGCCCACCAGACCCCAGAGCCAACCCATCAGAGGCTGTGTAGACACAACTGTCCCTCCTGCCTCCACCACCAGCTCACCTGGGCGAGCCCTGCTAGTCCAGATTCCCATTCTGGTTGTGCTCATCTTCCCCAGGGGAGGGCGGGGCCTCTTCGTCACAGGGGGAAAGTTCATCAATGGACATCTGGTTGGTGATGCCTGCAGCGGGGGGCAAAGGAAGCTGAGGGGAGACCAAGAAGTATTTTCCCCAGAACCAAGAAGTATATGAAGAAAAGTAGGAGCTTCTCATCCATCACCCACCTCCATGTTGAGTTCCATCCTATCCATCCCCACGGGAAGAGCCTCTCTAGCCCTGTGAAACTCAAAACCCTTCACTGCCCCACCGGAAGGCAGAGCCAGAGCCACTGAGTTACCCAAATCTATCAGGGTATCATTTACAGAGACCATGATGTGCATGGAGTCCCTTGGCCTGTGGACTACTACTATGGCTGCCCCTACTGCCCAGCCCCAGTTCTGGAACAGTCCAAGGCATTCAGCTAGTCAATGTTTCCTGTGACCTCACCTTAGTCTGACTGGCTCCATTCCCAACTCTAGGAGTCAAAGAGTTTCCCTGGGCCTGAGAACAAGTGGACCTGCCCCCTTTGTTGTCCCCACAGGTTCACTGCCCTCCCTAAGGGCACCCACCACTCGCTGCCCGCTCCTTCCATTTCTGTTTGTTCTCCTGAATATACTTGGTCCAGGTGGAGCGGAAGTTGACGACATCCGGGTTGGGCTCTCCCACATCCACATCTAGAGAAGGCTGGCGCCACTGGAAGCTGAAAGCGGGACATCCCCTCAATTCCAGATGTGAGACCCAGCCCGCTCCAGAACCCACTTCATCACCCTCAGAGTGGAGGAGAGGCAAGGCCAGGAGGAGCTTTAGGGAGAGAGTCCTTGCCCTCTTTTCCCCCTCCTAGATACCCACAAGGCCCTGTCCCTCTCCCACCACTGCACCCCTCCCTCTCCACACCTCTCTGGCTAGAAGGAAAATGAAAAGATTATCTGAAAGGCAAAACAATCAACTAAAGAAAGAAGCAAAAATCTGGTGGGGGGGCGTCAAGGTATAGTAATATTCTTCCAGTCCCATCCTTCAACCCCATCCATGTGACAGGCAGGAGAGGGGCTCCAGAGCTCGGGGTACCTTGCATCACCACTACCCCTACCTGGCTGGACCTCCTCCCATGAATTGGTCCTTTCTGTGTCTCCAACTGTCCTCCCCCAGAACCAGGAGACCTGGCTACTCTAGCCACACCCACCTGGGCTGGTTTTTAGACTTGGATTCCTCATCTACCAGGGGCTGGACACTCTTCTCTGCCACATCCGTCAGCACAGAGAACGTGGGTTCCACGATGAAGTCAATGAAACCTGCAGGGAACGAGGAAAGGCAAGAGCAATCTGGAGGGCTGGCGTGGCCATGACCCCTGGCTGTAGGTAGAAAAGGGTGGAGAGGTGACCTGGGGCTGAAACCTTCCAAACAGGGATGACTTTAGGATGATGTCTTTGTGAACCCCAGAGCTCCACCCATCATTGCAGCCCTGGCCTCCTGCCACAGGACCCCAACTCCAGCCCAGTAGCCTTGCCTCCGCAGGAAGAGTGATGTAGGGGATTGGGGACTTGCAGTGGTCCTGGCCCTGGCCCAGGCCCATACAGCACCCTTTCCCCTCCTCCCATAGCAAAGGACTCACCAATCTGGGACTGGGCCACCAGAGTGGAAGTGCGATCACAAAGTGGAGAAAAGGGCAGGCCCAGCTCTGCCTCCTTATCACCCTGGGAAGAGAGGACAGGGTGGGGGAGCTTGGAGGGTACACCTCTGACCGACCGATCAGTACAGTGGAGGCGTGCGGAGGTGCTGTGGAAAAGAGCGATATGCAAGTGGAAGCAACTACAGGCAGCCAGGGTCGAGCTTTGAGGATAACGGGAGTTTATCCCACAAGTTTGGGATCAGGGCATAAATGAAAGGTAGCTGAATGAAGAGCTGGAGCAAGAGTAGGGAACCTGCAGGGCAAAAGGGATGAGATGCACCCATGGGCAGGAAGGGTGAAGATGCCACTCTACCTGGCGGAAGAATTCCTCCATGAGGGCCTTGGTCCAGCGGCTGTGCACTGACCACTGCTTGGTTGGGTGGCTGATGTCAGCAGCATGGAGCAGAAGAGACAGCGCCTTGGACTTGTCAATCCTGGGTGGGGCAAGTGTCAAGAAGTTGGAAATAGATCTTTTAGAAAAAGGAAACTGGGCCATTCCCTAAATTCCCAACATATGCCCTGTCTCAGACCCATACACACTCATCCATTCCCATATCTTCAAACACCCTCCAAAGCTACATACATTTACACACACACACACACACACACACACACACACACACACACACACACCTATGTGTGTACAGGTAGCATGGGTTAGTAGCTAAGAATCTAGGTTCTTAAAATCAACACACATGGAGTTTCTGGGTTTTATGAGTTTTTGTTTGTTTGTTTGTTTGTTTGTTTGTTGGAGTAGGGAGTAGGAAGATTGAACCTATGGCATCAGTCATGCTAAGAAAGTGCTCCACCACCGAGCTGCACCCCCTGCCCGTTTTTTATTTTTTATTTTGAGATAGGGTCTCACTAAGTTACTCAGGCTGCCCCTGGCCTCAAACTTGCAATAATCCTGCCTCAGCCTCCTGAGTCACTGGTTTTGCAGGCATGTGCCACAACACCCAGCCAGGACACAGGATGCATATTTCCATATTTCATTTCCTTCATCCCTAGCATGGAAATAACAACTGCACACACTGAGTTGTTCTGAGAATTAATGACAAACAGCAAATAAGTACTTAGAAGAGTTTTGACACATTATAAATGCTTGGTAGATATTATTTATAAAGATAATCTTATTATGATTTTGCCCCCAACAATGACCTTCTGTGAAACTGCACAGTCTCCCACACACAGACACCACTCAGAGATTACCACACACCTTCAAGACATACACAGTCCACTCTCTCACGCACACGTATATGCTCTCAGCCACTTCGGAGAAGCATTGGATAGAATCATGGCATTTGTTCTGCCTGTTTTGTTTGGCTTTGTCTTTTAAACCTCACCCAACCCTCTCATAAACCCTTGTAGAGAGAAACTCATGGCCAGCTGTTGGAGGCACAACACGTTCACCTTTTCACAGTCGTTGATATTGTTGTTGTTGTTGTTTGCATTAGGTGCCCTCAAGTCATATTCAACTCATGGTGACCCTCCTAGTGTATTCAATGGCTGATTGTTTCAGGATTGCTTTGGGAGTGGATGGCCAGGTCCTTCTTGAATGAATTTCCCAGCATTATAGAGGAAGCCTGTCTGGAAGCTGCCATGAGAATCCCATCCAGACTTCTGGCCCCAAGTGCTCTCCAACAGACCAGCTGCCCAGACTGTATGCACACTGAAGGTCACATTTACAGACACCACACACTCACACAGACATGCTGATAGGTACCAGGAGCCAGGAAAGCCTCCACACCTAGGTAGAGACCTGGTGCCACAACTACCCAGTGTATCCTCAACTCACACCCCTTTCCCTCTGGTCTGGCCCCAGCACACCCCTCCACAGGGCACCTCTCCAGCTGCTGTAAGGCCGTCTTCATGGACTTCACTTGCTGGAAATGGCAGGACATGTCTGTGGCCAACACCATCTCAATGACCAGGGCCCGCAGCTCTCTGAAGGGAGAGGAAAGTTGAAGTGACCAGCCGTCTCAGCACTGCCGAGCTGGAGGTCTAGGAAGTGGGGAAAGAGGGCTGGGTAAGGGGTCTGTTAGGGATGCCACCTGCTGGCTCCTGCTCACACAAACTCATCCTTGGTGAGGTTGATAAAAATGTTCATCTCATCATCCTGCATCATTCGGAAAACAGAGCTGATGTGGTGATTCTCCAGCACTGAGCGATCATTGTACAAGATGGCACATTCTGACCTACAAAGCCAAAAGTTGTTGTGTCTGGAGCCCTGTAAGGGAGTCCTCTGGCAACCTCCCCAGCTACCACCTGGTCCCTCCTGCCCCCGCCACACCACAGCCCTCACTTGGTCTGGATGTGGAAGCTGTTGGTGGTGCCTGTGTGCTCATAATCATGGATGGCTGCAGCAAAGATGATGGCCAAGACCTCAATCTCCGACAGGCAGTGCTAGGGGAAAGAGGCAGAGGATGAGGGAAGCTGGCCCCCTGCCAACCACTGCCCAGAGACCTCCTCACACAAGCTAGACAACTCAGCCCATCTTCCATTCTGCAAGCCAGCTCTCCAGTGAATGCAACCAGGGATCTCCTTTCCTGGAATGGCCAGGGATGTTCCTCCATCCCACGCTGCAGCTCCCACTGCATTCCAGCATTTATCCCCAGCACTGCCCAGGAAGCTTTGGCACACACAGGAATTCTCTGGAGGGAGTTAATCCAATTTGACTCTGCAGGCTTTGAGATGCCAAAGAAGATCTCAGGAAAGGAAAATGGCCCCAGGAGGATAGCCAAGACCTCCCAATTCTGAAGCCACAAACCCTGGATCACAGGAGAGGGATCTCTGGGGCACCTACCACCATCCCTGTGCGCAGGAGGAAGCAATGCACTGTCTGGGTCACATCAGCTGCATGGATCTGGTTGTGGTAAGGGTTCTTGTACTTCCCATAGCCTGTCTCCAAGGCCTCCAGGAAAGACATCAAAAATACAGTGGGAATCTGCAGTAAGAGGGAGGAAATTGAGACATATCAACGATCTATAGGAATGGCAGCAATGAGGCTGAGATTAGCAATCCCATCATCCTTTAGAAGGCAATATGGCAGCCATACTGGCGCACATCTATAATCCCAGCACTCAGGAGGCTGAGGCAGAAGAATCATCAAGAGTTCAATGCCAGCCTGGGCTACACAGTGAAAACATGTTAACCACTCCTTCCAAAAAAAAAAAAAAAAAAAACACCCAAAGCATGTGGCATAAGGAGAGAGCACCAGGCTCTGCAGTTAGGTGAACCTGTGCTCACATCTGTGCTCTGCCACCTGCTGCCTGTGTGACCTTGAGCAAGTCACATGCCTCCCTGTGCCTGATACTTAATTGCAGAATGAACATAATACCACCTACCTAGACTTTAATGAGATAAGTGCATGGCACTTAGTAAGTGCTCTCTAAAGAGTAGCTATAATTATTATTATTATTTCCCTGGAGATTTCTAAGAAAAGGAAAAAACTTCCCTCCTACCTTCCAGCCACCCCACACCATCCCCAATCCAATGCTGTAGAGAAGGGCTCAGAAACAGAGGCAAGAATAAGATGAACTAGGGACAACCCTTCCAGCGATGTGGATCATCCTCTCTTCTGAGAAGCCTTCCCTGACCACCTCCTCTCCACATATGCTGATTTGCGCCCTGCCACTCCCAACACACACACACACACACACACACACACACACACACACACGCACACACAGTCACACATCAGGAGCCAGAGCTCTGTCCAGCTATTCTCAATTCTGTCCCTGTCTCTTTATCTCTGCCACCTTCAAAAGGCTCAAGGTTCCCAGAGGCTGGGCTGCTGTCTGCTGTCTTTATCTGTCCCTAGATCGCCTGATGCTGAGAAAAGATGGAGGTTTAGGACTTGAAGCAGCTTCTGTAGAGATGAGCTGTAGAGTGATGAGAGACACAGAAGACGTGCCACTAGTCAGACCCTAACATCCCCCACCCCTACCCCTGGAGGGCTGTGCCCCAAATTCAGGGAATTTTAAAGGACTGTTTCCATGACAACTGCCCTTGCTTTTGGTTGCCATGGTGTCCCTGGAGGGAAGGGAAGGGATAGGGAGTAGCAGGGAGGGGCTGGGCACCAGGAAGAGAATGTGGAGCTTAGGAAGGGTGGCCCGACTAGGAAGCAATAATCACCCCTCTTTCTCTGCCTGCGTTGGAGCAGGCAAATGAACTGGCCAAACCCAACCAAGGGTAGCTGCTCTTGGATCCGCCAGCCCCATCCTTCCAGATAAGGAGACAGAGTTTGGGAGAAGCCAGGGTCTATAGTATATCTGAGAACTTATGTGGGAAAACATGAGCTAGGAACATGACCCTGCTGTTCTCTGGCCTGGAGAGGGCAGAACTGGAAGGAGATAATAAAAAGGCGGAAAAATAGGCCTCAGGAAGGCAGTAGAGAAAATTCCAGCTGGGCACTTCAGGAAAGTCATGGAAACTCTCTTGGGAGTTATTGAAAGAGAAGTCAAGGGTCAAGGAAAGGCTGACATGGACAATAGGCTGCTCCAGAGAGCAAGGCAGAGGATGGCTGGGAGGACCCGCCAGAACCCAGCTGGCAAGGGACCCCCACCGTACACCTCTGACCGCCCTTCTCTGGCCATTCACACACACATTTCCCTCCACCTCTAACATCTACTGCCAACCCGAGCGCTGAGCAAATGCCCTGTGGCAACTCAGCAACCTCCCGCCCTCCACTTCCAAAAGCGGTTTCTCTATGTGGGAGAGTTTCTTTGTAGCCAGGATCCCCTCCCGAAAAACATTCCCTCTTAGTGTGGCATCCGGAGAGGGCTTGCATCCCACAGTACCCTTCCTGGCCAGCCCAGCTGAAAAGCAAACAGACCTCACACATCCTCCCGCCTGCAAGCAGCCCCATCCCTACCAAGAGCTGGTCCCCTCCAGAAAATCCCTTGCACAGAGTCCAGAAAATCCCTTGCACAGAGACCAGAGCTGGGAGGAAGTGGTGGGAGTGGCCAATTCTCTCCACTCTTCCCTCCAGTTGAAAACAGATGTAGAGACACTAGTCCCAAAGGGCACCTGCTGACAGCACTGAACTCTAGGTGCCCACAGACAGGACTGGGAAAGGGAGATGAACCGCAGTCAGCCAGGGAGGGCAAGTCAGGGGGAGGCAAAGGGGTGTGAGCAGCATCCCAGGCTAGACCCTCGCAGACCTGGAACCTTCCCCCAGGAGGCAATCAGTGAAACCAGAGGCCAGAATGCAGCAAGTCCAAGAGAAGCTGGACTGGGGCAGGCACTCGCTGCCACTGAGATGGAACGAGGGAGTGAGGAACCTACTTGTTTAGAACAAGAATGAGAGGAGTAAAGAGTCCTACTTGGAGGCAGAGACAGGATGCTACCCAACCTTGAAGCGGCTGATGAGGTTACGTCGAGTCAGCAACTCAAAAACAATGGTCCTCAGGGCGTGGTCATCTGCTGCCCGATTCAAGGAAAAGACATCAAAGCACCAGCGGTCCAGGTTCTGTGGAGAAACAGTGAACTAGACAGGAAAGTTCCCTTTGGGAGCTCCCTTGCAGCAGCAAGGTTGAAGTCAGACTTCAAGGTGGACTTCCTAATGATTACAGAGGCTTGGGAAGGCATTAATCAAAGAGGTAAATAAGTATGCCTCTTTCTTCCCAGGTATCTCTCAGTATGGGAGCAATAAGAACTCAGGAGTTTGCCTCTGGATTGGGTAAAACTTGTTTTAAAGAATATGAGAACAGCAGTTAAGAGGAAAAGTAAAGAGCTGCGTGCTATGGCACACACATGTAATCCCAGCGACTCAAAAGGCTGAGGCAGGTTCAAGGCTGGAAGCAGCCTATGCAATTTAGCAGCTGTGTCTCAAAAGAAAAAAGTAAAATATGGCCTGGGGGTGCAGCCCAGTGGTAGAGGACTTTCAAAGTATGTGTGAGGCCCTGGGTTCAACTCCCAAGTACCAAAAAAGGGGGGGTGGAGGTAAAAATCATACTCTACGCAGAGTCTGAAAGCTCCAATGACTATTCCAACCCCCAACCTTCTCCTCTTTCCCAAAACCCCAGTGGTCACCTTGAGACAGTTGTGGACTGCAGTGGAATAGGTGGGACCCACAGAAGTATATGTTCTCCGGAACATCCTAAGAAAGAGGATAGGAAAGAAGCCCAGGTGTAAAGTCTGGGGAGCAGGGATCTGGCCAGGTAGGGCTATGGGGATGAGCCACATGCATGTGGGATCATGTGGCTGGTGGGCTCATGAAAGACTAGGGTGGCTGGGAAAGAGGGGCACAGTAGAGAGAGGCTGAGTGTGGGCAAACCTCACCGCTCCACAAAGATCCCAGCCTGCACGGCATGCACGATGCTTCGGAACTTGGGTTTCTCCTCTGCCCGACGGCCTTTGGCTCGGGTCTGCTGAGTGAAGGTGGAGGCTAGCCAGTCCCGCACTTCTGAAGGCACAGCATCGGACCGTAGCTCCTGCAACTCATCCTCCGTGTCCAAAATTTGCCTGGGGTCCAGAAGGGGAGTCACAGAGGAAAGACAGCAGGTGCTTCCACAGCCTGAAGACCCTGCACCCAGCCACACCCCACACTTAGTAACTGTCTTGCCAGCTTACCTCCTTCTCTCTCTCTCTCTGTGACTCTCCCTTTCCTTTCTTTTGCTGTATTTTTTGATCGTGTTGCTAGCTAATATCTCCAACAATGAAACAGCTCACTATGTGAGTGGTAAGCATCCTGACTGTGGGTATGTTTGAGCAGGAAATGAAATACCATCTGCCAGGGATGCTATAGAGCAGCACAGGCCAATAGAAACAAACTGCCAGGCACATGCATAAAATTTTAAATTTTCTAGTAGCTACATTAAAAAGGTTAAAAGAAACTGATGACATTTGTTTTAGTGATAAATTTTACTTAAGCTAACACTTCCAAAATATCATTTCAATGTAAATCAACATAAAATATATTAACAACAGATTTTACATTCCTCCTCCCCCAACCCCCCTCCCCCGCCAGTACTAGGGAGTTCAACCCCAGGCTTCATACATGCTTTGCAAGTGCTCTAATGATGAGCTGCATCCCAGCCCTTTTTTAATTTTTTGAGACAGGATCTTGCTAAGTTACAGAGGCTGCCTCTCGTTTTGAACTTTTGATCTTCCTGCCTCCATTTCCTGAGTAGCTGGGATTATAGGCATGTGCTACTGTGCCCTGTAGATTTTACGTTCTTTTTCTAAATCTTTAATTTACACGTAATTTACACATACATTTCTATTCAGTTCTTGCCACATTTCCAGCACACATGGAATCAGCGGCTCCCATATTGGGCAGCACTGGTCTAGAGGGGTAATCTATACTGGGAAGGTTAGGGTTGGATGAGCCTTAAGGTCTCTTCCAACTCTGAAACTACCTGTTTTTCTCTTTTGTGGTGCTGAGGATCAAACCCAGGGCCCCACCAACGCTACGCAAGTGGTCTACCATTGAGCTACACCCCTAGCCCTTCCCTTGTTATCTTTGTTTGTCTCCACCTCTGCCTCTGTCTCTTCCTCTGTCAAGAGCTCTTCCTACCTGTCCCACTCTCTTTCTCCCTCTATCCCTGTCACAACCCCTGATCTCCAGCTTTCTGTCTTACTCCCTCTCTCTGGAACACTGTGTCTCTCTGATAGCTTTCTCCTGTTTGTAGGTCTCTCTCACCGTGTCTCATCGATATAAACGGCCTCCAGCAGAGAAGCAGTGTATTCCAGGTTTTTCTTCAGCTCCTCAATGTTTACCTCCCCATTCTCCAACTGCTTCACCATGTAGCGTAGCCTGCAGGGTATGGGTGCAGACATCTTGCTTAGACACTACTATGTTGTCATGAGACCCCCCAAGAGGGCACATTTTACAGAAACATCCTCAGTCTTCATAAGTTATTCACAATCCTAACATCAGTGATAATACAAGCTAATGTTCTTCATCCCAGGCTATGGCTACTGCCTGTAGTAAGTTTAACCCCAAAAGTTTAAACCCACACTTTCCTGACTCCACCACTCCCACCCACAATCTGCCCTTTCCACAACCCACTTCAGACAGCCTTTCCTGCAAATTCTTGTTAAAACTGCCTGTGCCCAACAGAATCAGGCAGGTACAAGGCCCTGGGGTGATGGTTTAGAGATGATTTGTTTTACAGACGGAATATTTTCCCCAGGAGAGAGGGCTTTGGGATCAACAGCAATCAAAAGAGCCCCCAGGATTGTTTCATTGTCTCTTGGACAAGGCTGGGAGGAGGCAGCATGGACATAGCCTCTCTGTCCCTGGCAGGGATGGCAGAGGCATAGAACAAAGACCAATCTTTCGCCTGGCCTCACTCCACACAGGCAGAGCTAATGGATTATGATTCCAGAATCCATCAACCAGGACAAAGCTGGGTTAACCTCTGCCTCCCCAGGCTTCTACCAGAGAGAACCTCTGGCAGAATTTCTGTGCCCATCCCCTGCCTCGGGCCCAGCTGAAGCTTCTCTCCAGGGCTTTTACTTACTGGCTGCTTTACCTAAAGAGATAGTACCCTTGTGTTTTGCACTTACAAATTCTAGGGGTCAGTGATTAGAAGTCAGCCTGCAGCCATAGCCCTGTGGCATCCGATCCCATCAGATCTCGGAAGCTAAGCAGGGTCGGGCCTGGTTAGTACCTGGATGGAAGACCACCTGGGAACACCAGGTGCTGTAGGCTTGGGAGAAGGACCTGCCAACCCCCTCCCAAAAATCAATCTGCCATTGAAAACCCTATGAACAGCAGAGAAGCACTGACAATAGTGTTTCCCCTGTTGTACACAGGGTCGCTATGAGTCGGATACCGACTGGATGGCACCTGACGACAACAACAACAATCTTAGAAGTCTGGTGAGCCCAGCCCAGGCAGCCACAGAACAAACAAACCTCTCTGGCTTTAGACAATTTTTTTTTTTTTTTTCAGTACTGGAGGTTGAACCCAGGGCCTCGCGCCTGCATGCTTTGCAAGTGCTGGACCACTGAGCTGCGCCCCCAGCCCATTTTTTTTTTTTACTTTTTGAGACAGGGTCTCACTAAATTACACAGACTGCCTCTGGTCTCGAACTTGCGATCCTCCTGCCTCTGCCTCCCAAGCCTCTGGGATTACGGGCGTGCACCACTGCACCAGCTAGACAATGATTTTAAAGAAAGCTACCAAACTTTTCTCTTCACACACCCCCACCCCGCCCTTCCTCTAGCCCCACTCCACCTAAAACCAACCAGAAGGTGAAATGGTAGCCATTACAATTCCCTACTGAAAGGGGCTTCAGAAACCCAAGGTCACCCAATGAGCCAGGGAGACAAAGAGAATGAGTCAGGGACCAGAGGCTGAAATTAGCATCAATTCCCAGGGATGCTGGGAGCGGGAGAACAACGGCATTCCTGAACACAAGCAGTTCTAGAATCCTGGGGTCCCAGCAGCTTTGGAATAGGGGTGCCCAAAATAGCCAGCCTCAGGAAGTATCACAGGCAAGTCTCACCTGGGGGCCCAAGATCCCTGGCCCACATGTCTGAGAGCAAATGGGGCAGAAGAGAAAGGGGCAAAATGGGAGGGCGAGAAGCGGGCTGCCTTCGCATCTCACTGCCAGCAGTCTCTGCTGCATGGGCTCCATATGGAAACAGGAGGTTGTTTAACAAGAAGGAGGGAAGGTTTGGGAAAGCCAGGCCCACTCTCACTTCATTAGGGGGGAGGAACAGAGAGGCTAGACATCACAGAAGCCTTTCCCAGACAAACGAGCAAGAAAGGGGCCACCAGCCAGTATTTTCCAGAATAGATGAGTGATCACAGAACAAAAAGGTTGCGCTCTGCCTTTGGGGCCCAGGCACAAGCCGAGATTTCCCCCTTCTGGTCAGTCTCAATGGCCAGGAGCCCTAGAATCTCCAGACACACAAGGCAGAAACAAAGGAAGGCCTCTTATACTGCCTGTGGTTCCATCTGTCCCCAGATTTCCACCCCAACTCTAGCCTTCTACTTCACTGGGCCCTTTTACAACCAAAGCCCCCAGAGGTCAATGCCCACTGTCAAAGTTCTCCCAGTTTCTTTCTAGCCCCACCTCTTACAACACACATCCCAGCACAGGCTCCCAAGTGAACAGCCACACCCACGGGTGCTTATTTGCATGTATTTGCATAATCACTAACAATGCTGCCAGCTCTACATTTTTAAAACTGTTTTCTCCTACATTATCTCATTTATCTTCACAATGGGCCTATAAGGGGGAGAGGTGGGGAAGGAATTGCAAACCACATTTCCAATCCAAATCTCCCCCCATTCCCAGGAGGCAGCCTTGGCATGGGGTATTGAGCAACACAGTCTGGGAGGCTGGAATCTCAGGTTTAAAATTCTCACTTCCTGCTGTGTGTCCTTGGGCAAGTACCTGACTTTTAACCAGTATTTATTAAAATGTGGCCTAAAAATAAGCAGTATGAAGATCACCTTGTGACATATAGAAAAATACTATATAGTAAAAGATAGAGAAGACTTGGATGGGAAACTTAGATAGGAAAGGGGGGAGGGGGGAAACATAGAGGAGGGTAAGGGGTAACCTATACAAATAATGCTTATCAAATTGCATATATGAAAATTGTCACAACGAAAAGCATGTCAAAATGAATCACATTATGATGTACATTAAAAATTTCTAATAAAAAAAAATTTTTCTGAACCTAAACCCTAAAAAAAAAAAAAAAAAAGATCACCTTGTCATAATGTACATTCTCGACCTCACTGCACGCCTACTGACCCAGGATGTCCGAAGGGATGATGCAGGGACATGCATTTGGAACAAATGCTTCAGGCGATGCCAAAGCAGTCGAAAGTTTGAAAACTTTTACTTTATAGCCTCAATTTCCTCATCTGTAAAATGGTAAAGATGGTAATAAAGCAGCCTCACAAGGCTATTAAGAGGATTAAATGAAACAATATACGCAAAAGGCCTGGCACATGTAAATTGTTGTTGTTGTTACATGCCCTTAAGTCGCTTCCGACTCATAGTGACCCCACATACAAGTGAACAAAACAATACTTGACACTGTGCCATGCCCACTGTTATGTCCAGCAGTGCTTCTCTGCTATTCACAGGGTTCTCAATGCACATGCACAATGTCTCCATAAATATGATTTGAATAGGAATGAACTGGCCAGCACTCCCTCACAACCCAGCAAGAGCTGTCTGCTCTGTCCCAAGTCCAGGAGCAGAGGAGAGGGTCTAGTTCAGAGGGAGCAGGTGATTAAGAATCTCCTAAGCAGAAGAAACAGAAGATGATAATGAATGTGATCTCTCATTTATGATTAAAAACCTCATGTGATGGCGAGAGTGAGGCAGCAAACAGCCTAATCCCAGCAACTCAGAAGACAGAAGCAGGAGGACTGCAGGTTCAAAGCCAGAGGCAGCCTGCATAACTTAGCAAGACCTGTCACAAGATAAAAAATAAAAACTGGGCTGAGGGTGCAGCCCAGTGATAGAGCACTTGCAAAGTATGTGTAAGGCTTTGGGTTCAACGCCCAAGTACCACAAAACAAAACAAAAACACCTCACGATTCTCACAAGCATCTTATGAAGGAAGCAAGTGACTTGTCCAAGGTCTTTCAACCTGTGAGGCCTATGACTCACACTAATGGAGCCTACCTATGCCTGCACACAAGGAAGGTGTTAGGGCAGAACAAGTCCAATTGGATAAGAGCTCGGAAAGAAGCGGAGGGGATTCCACCACAGCTTCTTCAGCCTCACCAGTCCGACCTTAAGTGTTCCTGTCAGTTGGGCCACGGGGGATGGTGAATGTCTGAACAACACTGACAGTGACTGATTTGTCTTGGCCTCCATACTCAGAGCACACAGTATGTGTTCAGTGAAAGTTCATCAGATGAGCAACAGGGAAAGGAAGCAGGTTAATCAAGTGTGATGCCACCTGCCACAGCTCACAGCTGAGATTTCCAGAGCCAGGGCTTTTGAAACTCTAGTGGTGAACCTGGGGAGAGGAGTGAAATCAATCCTAGGTTGACTTTGAACTCATCGCTCTGTCCAAGCTCCTCCTTCTCTAGCTTCTAGACCTCAACCAGGAGCTCTTATATAGCTTCTGTTGAAATCTGAACCAAACATGATCCAGACACCAGAAGAAGGGGGTAGAAAGGGAAAGAAAGATTAAAGAATAAATCTGACAAATGAATAAGCCAAGAGGAGAAACTGGATCAGGCAACTGAAAGGATCCAAGTGCTGAGCTGAACCCCCCTGAAGTCAAAACCACATGGAGGGGTGGGGGGTACAGCGTAGGGGGTAAGGGGCTATACTTTCTGGCCAGCAGGGCCTCTCTTATTCCAAATCCTTTAGCTCTAGGTTCCCCGCATATTCCCTACCAAAGTCCTCACCTCATTGTTCTGCAGGAAGTCCTTCTCCCCACCCACATTGGTTTTAATCCAGCCCTCTGGTTCAGCTCTCAGAAAATCTGGCATGGGAATGGTCTCCTTCCCTGTAGAACAAGATGCTCAGCACTGTCCCATCCTCATCCAGTCCCAAGGAGAACTGACAGCTTCCCCTCAATATTCCTCTGCCTCCATTCCTACCTTTGTTTCACCACCACCACTTCTTTCTCCTTTACCTTCAGTCCCTGCATGATAGCAAAAAACCTCAGCTCCTGAGCCCTGGAAGGCCCCAGACCCCCCTACCTCTAGGAAACCAGCTGGACAGAAGATTCCTGGCAGTATTAATTCCAGCACCTCAGAAGAGCCCAGCTTCCTTAGCTTCCATCAGTTCATTTCTTTGGATCACCACAAGACTGATGTTCTGGTGATTTACGAAGTCCCCTGCCACTGCTTCCAGCACTTATACTCCTGAAAAATCACAGGAAGTAGGGGACCTAGGATAAAACAGGCTCAAGCCAGGGGCCTGGGAGTCAATAGGAGAATTCTATTTCCAGTTTAGGTTCTTAAGGCAAGATATAAAGAAACTTCAAGAAGATGTGAGTCCTAAGGATGCGGAGAGCAGAAAGGAGAGAAAGGGGGAAACCCTGCCAAGTCACCTGTCATAGTCAAGAGGAAGAGATAAGAAGAAAAGAGATGGAAATGGGAGAAGAATAAGGTAAAGGCAAGGTGGGTGGGTGGGGCAAAAGATGGAGAAGTTGGCACACATGTGCACAGATCATACCGGGCCTGTCAGGTCTTGATCCTCCTCCTCCAGCAAACTACCACTGTTGAGTCTACAAGCAACCTGTCCTCTCCTCCACCCCTCTCCTCTCCTTGTCCCGGGCACGTACCTGAGGATGGGGCCCTGGAGATGACTCCTCTGAACAGGAACAGGGTTTGCCATAAGAATCAAAGTTTCCTACTTCAGAATATCAAAATCCTGACCCCAGGGACTCCAGGCCCCTATGGGGAAAATAACTTTCTCTAGAACTTCCAACTTCCACCTCCAGGTCCCAGCAAAACTGAACAACTGACCAGAAAGCACTTTGGGGAGAGGATCTAGAAGGGCCTGGCCAGCGAGAAAGGGGAGTGATGAGGCAGAGACCCAGCCTACAGGAACTGGGTAAGAGGCCGCGGGAAAAGTTTCACATCTGAATCAGACTGAAAACAAGAATCTGCTGTCAGAAGAATCCCAGAAAGGACAGAAATAGCACAGGCCAGCCCCTTGCTCTAAGGAGGTGGGGCTCCTCTTTGGGGAAAAAGGGATTAGCAGGCTGCTTCAGGATGCAGGGGCAGGGAACCATCGCGGCTCTATCCTGGAGAAGCCTGTGGGAGGGAAGGGGCCCTACAAGAGCCCCCCACAGGGGCTAAACAGACTCAGCTCCCTCTTGGGGTCTTTTTCTGCGGCCATTCCTCAAAGTGTGGCTTAACCCAAATGAAAGAATGGAAGTAAGACAAGAGAATGAACTTCCCATAGACAATTAAAAACTACAAGAGAGGGGCTTGCTGAAGTGAGGAGCCAGGGAATCCTTACCAAGAAATGGCTCCACGGGGAGGAACAGGGCCCCTAACCCTAAGCAGTGAATAAAAGGTGGATTTGTTCATTTAAAAAAAAAAAAAAAAAAAAAAAAGAGGCTGAGCGAGGTGGGTGGGACAGGGCAATATTAATAAATCAATTAAATTTTTAAAAATGCAAGAGGCTTGGTAAATTACTTCAATGCTCCTTGCTCCAGTTTTCTCGAGTGTAAAATGGAGATTGGGGGAAAACTGTGAATTAACTAGAGAAAAGTCAATCCAGTTTAGAAGTAGAGGAGAAGTGATGAGGTAGCCTAGCATGGAGGGGACCAGAACTTCTTCCACCTCCAGACTTTGCTCTCGCTGGGGTTGAGAAGGAAAGAACCCAGCCACTGCAGCGGGAGGTGGACGTGCGCACAAAGCCCCAGCGGCTTCGCGATTGGCTGTAAGATGACATCACCAATACAAGTGCATTGCGGCCGCGATTGGTCAGCTGAGGGGCCGGGCGGGGCTAAGAAGGAGACCGGGTGGGTGAAGCCAAACGCATCCAGTGAAAGAGTTTCTGGCGCCTACAGTCTCCTCAAGCTAGGGTCTAGGGCTTGGGGATGATGTGGAAACGAAGAGGATCCGCGGAGATAAGTACGGCAGGAGAAAGGGAAAAGAGAAGAAACACGCCAAGAGCTTGGATTTTATGACGGGAAGTCTTCTCCCTCATTCCTAACCCTCAAAAGCAGAGAGAAATTAAAATACTTTGTCACTGTGCCAAAGCCTTGAAGAATGATAAACAAATGAATTTTGGGAACCTGCTGTTTCTCAGAACCACTGAGCACTGGGACAAATGAAAGTGGCTTTAACGGTAACAAGAGTGATGGAGGTTAAGGACCTACAAGTTGTTTTCTTGTGAACTCTTTGTGGCCATGAAGCAGGGCTGCTGCAGATCGTGGAAGAAAGGAGACCCACTCTGTGTCTGTTTTGTTCCCTGTGCCACCGCTGACACCCTCCCCATAACCACCACAAGCTGATCAGTGTTTTCAGAAAGGACTAGGCCTGGCGTCAGAGACACAACTGCTGCCCAGGGTATGGGCCAAGTCACTTGGCCTGTTCTCTGGACATGCTTGCTTGGAGGGATGGGGGTGGAAGTGGCAGCAGGTAGCAGCCAGCCGCACAGCCTGGAACACCAACAACCTCCGAGCCAAGCCTCCTCCCCTGCTCCCTTTTCCTCCCCCTCCAGGCCCTGCTATTCTAATCTCAACCCTCCTATTGAAAAGTAGAGATTTCTTAGACCAGAAAAGACTTGGAGAGGATATCTTGTCCATTCTCTGCTCTCCTGTCCAACAGCACCAAAGCTAGTAAGAAGAGACCTGCAGCTGTACCACCATGGCGTCAGATCTTAGAAGCTAAGCAGGGTCGGGCTTGGTTAGTACTTGGATGGGAGACCATCTGGGAACTGTAGGCTTGGGAGAAGGACCTGGCAACCCACTCCCAAAAAAACAATCAGCCATCGAAAACCCTATGAATAGCAGTGAAGCACGACAATAGTGTTTCCCCTATTGTACATAGGGTCGCTATGAGTTCCACACTGACTTCAATGGCACCTAACAAGAAGAAGAGATATGGGTCAACCACCACCCCTACCCTGGAGAAAAAGAATTCACATCCTGGCCCACACACATATCCACACCTTTGCACTCTTCCTCTTACTGAGCTAAGGAGACTGTCACCTTAAGGACGTAGTATGGGAGGCAAGAACATAGATGAGAGGACCCCAGCAAAGGGCCCAGTATTGATTGTCCTTTAGTCCTTAAATTTAGTTTAAAAATAGAAAGGAGCCCAACCCTAATACCTCCCTACCCTGCCCATGCTCAGATTTCCCCACTCTGATTGATGAATAGGAGTTGAGATAGGGAACAAAGGGAGACTTTGTCTTGGGGCTTGGAGGGATTAACTGGCTCTAAAATCTCAGACACTGGAAAACCTAAGGAAATCATCTAAGTCTAACCGAAAGAGGACATGAGTTAAAATCAGAATTTGTCTAGACTTTCTCACTCTATATGACCCTGGGCAAGTCACTCTGAGCTCTAATTTCCTTGTTTAAATTGGGTAAATAATATATGCTTCCCAGAATTCTCACATAGACCTAATGAGATATTGTATGAGAGCACTTTGGGAACTAGAAAGTGATACATGAATGCAAAGGATTATTATTTAATCTAGTCCTTTAATTAATTCAGCAAATATTCACTGAGAGTCCTCCATAAACAAACTCCCAAATGTCAACCCTTCTACCCAGGACCCAATTCTCCATCCAGGCCCCCCAATGGTACCTGGGCTATTTGTGGAAGAGCTCTAGTCAGCCTGCCACCACCACTCCAAACGTCAAGGGCTCCTCTGGCTTCTTATTCCACAGGGGCCATGGAAGCAGTGGAAGCAGAGGCCAGGGATTATGCCCAGCTCCAGAACCCAAGAACAGCCAGCCCCCACCTCACCCAGGTGCTCTGTTCCCCTCACTCCCCTGGCTCCCCATTGCTGTAGGAGCAGCCCCAGCTCTGGCAGCTGGCTGGGCAGAGTGGTGGGGGTGGCTCCAGAGATAAAAATAGACCTCCTGGTGGCAGAGCTCGGGTGCCATCCTGGGAGGCGGCAGGCCTCAGGTTGACATGGCAGCAATGGTAAGAGATCTCTAGGCGCTGGACAGAAGAGTGGGGACCTATCAGACAGAGCCAGGGGAAGACTGGGCAATCCTGGGGACAGACAGAACCCAGGAGGTAGGAAGGAGATGAGGGAGGAGGGCAAGAGGTGCTGGAAGGCAGAGCGGGAAGGAAAGGAGACTTAGAAGGTGCAGAGTGCAGAGCAGGGTGGGAGGCCTGAAGAACAGGCTTCGAGGAGGAAGTCTGTGTCCACCTTATCTGTGTCTGAGGACAGCCTCCCTCTGACTCCTAACCAGAAGCCAGTTCTAACAGGTGTTCCTAACAACAGCCCAGTGAAGCTCAGATCCCACAAGGAAGGGAGTAGTCACAGCAGTTTGAGCTTTAGACCAGACTAATAAGAACCCGGGGCTGGGATTTAGCTCAGTTGGTAGAGCACTGCGCTGCAGTCTCTGAGGTCTCAAGTTCAATTCCCAGCACCGCAAAAATGGGAGAAGGATGTGGCAATCCACTCCTTAGGCAATCCCGAAACAGTCAGCCATTGAAAACCCTATGAGGGTAGCGGCATCTAACAACAAGAAGAACCCAGATGCCCCCCGCACACAAACAAGTCACCTTTTCCTCCAACTTTGGCCCTTGCGAGAGGGAGCAATTGTGATGAGCAAGAGTGTCAGAGGAGGACAGATGGGAGAGGAGGTTCCCAGGACCCAGGCCAGAAGAACTCTGCTGGCTCACTTGTCCACTCCTCCTTCCTCCCTACACTATTTAATTCTGCTCATTAACCACTCCACATGGACCACCTTACTAGCCCTCCAAACCACTTCCCAACAGATGTTCCCAGCAGATGCCCTGCTTCCAGGGGCCTGAGCAGATGCTGAAGGTTGCCTGCAATGCGAAAGTGAATTGGAAGCTTGACAAGGGTGACCGCAGATGTGACGGGGCAGCACCACACTGTGGACCCACAGAATCTGAGTCTATGGCCAGCACTGCCCCTGATCCTACCATCTCTGGGCATCAGCTTCCTCCTCAGTAACCTTTGGTGGCTCTCAGATTCCGAGCCTGGGGTGTAGGCACCAGGGAAGCAGTGGGCCTCCACATCCATTCCCAGGCTCCAGAGTGCATCCTTTCTGACTAGCTCACTGCTTCCCCCAAACCACCTTATTAGGTCTCAAAGGAGGCCAGCTTTCTTTATCAGAAAAAGCTCACATTCTAACCTTCAATATATTTCCCAGGAAGTTCCCCTGCACATCTACCTTCAATCCATTTTACTGCAATCAAAACAATAGCCAACTCTGTTGGCATTTTGAAGAAGAGCAGAGGGGGAGATAATGGGAGAGACAAAGGCATCTTTGGGGTGTTATATATCTCTCAGATTGGAATTTCTAAAGCTGTTGTTTGCTAGAAAGATGGTCAGGGTTTAGGGAGCTTGCCAACAGGCTGGCATGTGTTCTCATTCAGCCCAGGCCCCAAGAAGTTTCCAAACAAGGTGGGCATAGAGAGAACTAAGGAGCCAGCACCAAGCTAGATATGCAAGAGCCGATAAACAAGGGAGCCAGGAGCCAAAGACTAGGTGTGAAAGGGGAAGCTTTCTAGGCCCCAGATCCTGCCTGCCAGAGGAACCCTAAGCACTACCACCCCAGCAGGCCACACTCCCTTCCCAGCCGAAATGGTGCCAATACCAGCTGGCAGCCTAATCGCCTGCTGCAGCCACCATAATTATTTGCAAATCTGACTTCTCACTGCAGCTGCGGAATCAACAAACCTGAGAGCCTGGCTCTAACCAAGAGCACCCCCTAAAGCACCCCTTTTCTCACCTTCCCCCAGCCCCATGCCTCTCCCTGGATACACTTGGCCTTTTCCCACCAGCCTGCCTCTCTATCAGAACCTCTGTAAGGCTCCCTCTGTGGACCTCTGGCAGATCTGAATATGCCAAAGCTGAACCCTAACCTGATAGCTTCTTCCCAGCTGGGGATAAATGCTGCGCGCGATGCAGAGGGAGCAGCTGCAGGACCGGACGACCAGAGGGCAGAGGGGCGCCCAGGACTGGCACTGAGTGGCTAACAATTCCGGTTTCTCCTTTTCCCTGCCTGGGAGCTCTTTCTGCTGCTCTGGGCCCTTCCTGTGCCCCTACCCATCCTCTCTCAGCACCCTTGGACCATGCAGTCTTCCCTGCTTATGGGACAATCTTGTTATCTAACAATTTCCAGTCTCCCCAGCTGTCTCACCTCCACCCCACCTGCTGCCCTGGTTTTGTCCTTCTTCCTCTATGCTGTCCTGAAGAGAGTTGGAAAATAGCTACCTGAGAAAATCAACCCCTTGAGATTCAAAGGCAATTACTTGGCTTCCTCCCTAGAGGAGCTGGGAGGATGAGGTCACTGAGCAAGCAGAAGAGAGGCCTTGCAGAAGACAAGAGTTGAGGCTGGACTCCCAAGCAGGCCCCAAAGGGAGCCTGTGGCAACCTCACCCCACACTGTCACCACAGCAATGCCCGGGGAGGAGACAGCACCCCAGGACTTTCTGAGTCCTTGCCAGAGGAGGAATAGGGAGAGGGCAATTCAAAGGGAGCAAGGATGGAGAAGGGAAGTAGGATGAAAAGGAGGAGCATATAGGGGCCTAGGAAAGAAAGGGAACAAGAAAAAGTGGGACAAAGGAGGAAGGGGCAGAGAAGATGTGGCAAGGATCGAAGAAGAGGAAAAAGCAAACAGAGGTATTGGAGACCAATCTTCAATGACTCCTTTGCAGATCAAAAGACAGGCAAATGCTGGGCGCAGTGGTGCATACCTGTAAGCCCAGTGGCTTGGGAGGCGGAGGCAGGAGGATCACAAGTTCAAGACCAGAGGCACTCTGCGTAACTTAGTGAGACCCTGAATCACAAAAAAAGTTAAAAAAAAAAAATGGGCTGAGGGTGCAGCTCAGTGGTCCAGCACTTGCAGAGCATGCAAGTGCAAGGCCCTAGGTTCAACCCCCAGTACCACCAAAAAAAAAAAAAAAAAAAAGACAGGCAAGACCTCTTTCAAGGTTTTCTTCATTTCTCCATTCTAGGAGAGGGACAAAAAATAGAAAGAAAAGAAAGGAGGGGAGGGTCTAGCAATGTCCAGACTTCCTTCTAACTGACCTCTCACCTGGCCCTCCAGTCCCATTGCATCCCTCAAACTCCTTTACCTTCTCCCAGGCAAAAGTGACAAATGCAACCTCAAATGTGGACTCTCCTTCGTCTCTTTCCAACCTGCCTCCTGAGAGTCCTGGCCAAGTAGAGTAATATTTGGGTTCTAAAGGACTTGTGGAGATTCTCTAAAATAGGATGTATAGGAAATAGGAAATAGAGACAGGAAACATCGGATGGGAAAGTGGGCAGAAAAACCAAGGAGAGAGTCCCTGTGCCACAGTTGGAAATGAAGGAGAAAGGGCCAATCCAAGGAGAAGAGCATGAAAAATCTCCCACCAAGGGACGGACATCTTCTGGACGTCCAGGGAGCCAAAGGATATCACATATCCGCTGACATTCCCCCAGGCTTAGGGATTTAGGATGAGAGCCAAAGGGGACTTCCTCAGAGCTCATAGAACCTACCCACATGGGAGCGCCGCACACTCACATGTCTCAGAACTGCAATTACTCCATCTACTTCTATACTGAGCACTGGGGCAAGATGACAAGGAGTCTTTTTGGTTTGGTCCTAAGTGATCCACATCTTTCAAAATGTAGCACTCCTCCAGCCCTACCCAGCCTCCTTAAGCTCAGACACCTGCCTTTGCCCCTTCCAGATGACCATTCATCAACAAGATATTTCCAAATCATGCCCAAACACTGGGGCTCCCATTTATTAGGTGACTCATATTTCTGCCTCTTGAATCTTTCTCCTTCACCCCTGCCAGTAGCCACCCATTCATTCCCATACCCCATGCCTTTTCACATAGCAAGCTTCCCCGGGCTGAAAGATCTCCAGACTTTATCATTTAAAAGCCACTTTCATATGATGATATCACAGAATTGAGACTCCAAGAGACTATGACCTCAGGACCACACAGCTAGTAAATGGCAGAGTGGGAATATGAACTCAAACTCCACTGTCCCAATATTCTTTCTCCTATCACCACCTATCTTCTCAGATTCCCTCTACTACCTATTCTGACCAGAGGTGTGTGGCATTCTTCCTTGGTTTATTTATTTCCCCTGTCACATTACTGTAGGAATTTTCTGCCCTCTACCATGCCAGAGATGCCACCCACTCCTCCCTCGAACAAACCTGATGAAGGAAATAAAAACGAGAAACATCTGATGAGAGAGGGGGTATGAAAACCAGGGAGAAGCAATTCCCTGTGTTGGAGTTGGAAGTGAAGGAAAGGCTAATCCAGAGATGGGGCACAAAAAATCCTCCCACCAAGGCCTAGGGGGGACAATGCTCCCTTTCGCCCAGAGGTCCAGGGAGCCAGAGTTGATCCTGCAATCTTCCCAGCAGCTCCACAGTTATATGCAGAGAAAGGATAGGAGCATGATTTTCAAAACTGGTAAGAGCCATGCAAGATAACTCCAAGGGGGATATACAAAATGAGGACAAAAGGCGGGGTAAATCAAGGAGACATCCAGTTCAGTCCCTCAGCTTCCTCCTCCTGCCCTCTGGATCTGCCCAGGAGTGTCAAAAAATTTGAGTTCCTCATAAATACATACACAAGATCACATGCACATGTTACCTCATTACCTACATGATCATTCACACCCACACATCTCATTCAGACCTACAGCAATTTCAGGGATTCAGGTTAAATGCATTCCTTTCCAACACATTTATTATCACACATGCCATTTATAAACAAAACCAAGAGGCATTATCATGGATCTCTGTTTCCAACACACACATCAGCCTTTACCCAGATACATATGTGTACACGTCAGCTATTCACAATGTGAGCCTGACATACCTCAGTCCCACAATCCAAATGCCACAGCTTTTGTACCCTCTCTAACTCATTCAGTCCCAAGCACATATGTGTACACGTCAGCTATTCACAATGTGAGCCTGACATACCTCAGTCCCACAATCCAAATGCCACAGCTTTTGTACCCTCTCTAACTCATTCAGTCCCAAGCTCTGTCCTAAGGACCCCCAACCCCACACCTTTTAAGCAACACCCACTCAAAACACAGCAAAATCATCTTTCCCTCATTCTCCATTTCCCATTCGCCCACTTCTGTAGGGAGCTATATACACACACACTACAGAATCAGAGACAGAATTTGACTCCATTACATATTTCCATACATTCATTAATTCATTTGTTCATTCCTTCATTTAACAATATTTATTAAGCACCTATTAAGTTCAAAGTACCACAACAGACTCTGATGAAACAAAGATGAGCAATAATAATCCCCAACTGATCCTTGCTGTAAGCTCAGCTGTTATGACCTTGAAACATAGCATAGGATATTGAGTCTAGATCTTGGAAGAAACAAAAAGGAATATGTCTGCACTCTCCCACTGGAAGGAGGAAGTCTATCTGTAAAATGTAAAATTCCAAGAGAGACTGGTACAGAAAAATGAGAATGATGTTTGTACTATCCTGAGAGAGAGGACTCTTATCTATACTATTCCTGCCTAACTGCCTAAAAGAAAAAAGTAGGCAGAAATCCAGAGTGGTAGAATTTCACCACTTGGGTAGGTATAGCAAAGTGAGGAAAAGGGTGCCTGCCCTGCTCTCCATACCACTGGATGGCGTTGAACCAGATTCCAAGCTCCATGGTGGGGAAGGGACTATGTCTATTTTGTCTACCACTCTTTCCAGTGCATCACCTGACCCCTGGGGGGCACTCAAATCATTGGATGAATGAATGAACTGAGGCAGCAAACCAATCTCTGCTCAGAGTTTTTGTTGATTCACAAAGGACATAGAAAATTCCTCTACCATCCCCCCTCACACTCCCCCAAAGCCCTCTGGTCTCAGAGAGGGATGGACAGCCAAGTCAAATCCTTCATCTTCAGGCTAGAGATGCGGAAAATCATGCTGACCAACCTATCATTTCCAGACTGTCTCTCCCAGCCTCTCTTGTGCCTCAGCTTATGAGTCTGCTTAGTTAGGAAAATTTTCCTGCTAGCCAGAGGTAAAAACCTCACAGTTGGAGACTTTTTCCAGTTCATATGCTCCAGATTCTCAATTTATCCTTGACAGGGTCCTAGTGTGGGAAACAGAATTTCTGGATGTTCTTCCCAACAAGAAATTGCCTTTCACAATTATATTAGTGGGGGCTTTCCATGCAGAGGCAAAAACACCCTTAAGAAAGTCTAGAGGTCCTAGATTAGAAATTAAAAGGGGGCAAGGGGTGTAGGATGTGTTGAGTAGGGTAACCAAGAGAGATATAGAGAGAGACAGATATATAGATATTCCATCTGTCTTTGTTTCCATTTAGTACCCAGTCCTGAAACAATCATGTCTACCTCCCTATTTCCAGACTAAACCACCTCTTCCTACCCTAGCCCACGAGGGTTCTATTTCCATTTAAAGTAATTCCTCCTTTCTCACCTCTTTAGAAACCATGGTCCAGAGCATTGGAGAACTCTACCCAGCAAAAGCTCTCCTTTTATTTCCCTTCATCTGATTGTCAATATTCAAACAAGGCCAAATCTAGAAAGCCATAAACTTCAGCTCTATCTTGATACCAAAAACTTTTTCTGCTTTGAGAAAAATGAGACAAGGAATCTCCTAATGGTGATTAATAATCAGGAAACAGTACTTTTCTGGGTAAATTAGTATACGTAACTAGCTAATATTCCTGAAGTACAGATTGCTGAAATAAGTATAGACCAGAGTAATCTAAACAATAAGATTAGTGATCCTTGCCCACCATCTAAGGCCATCTCAGCTAAGGCACTCTGAAGAGGCATCTGCCTCTACTCCCTTCTCTCCCCAGAACCCAATGCCTCCTTCTGGGATCTTCTCTCACCATTGAGCACTTCTCACACTAAAAGTAGAAACAGCTCATTTTCAGGGAAGACTTTTAGTTAGAAAGGTGTGGGAGATAACAAAATGATAAAACCCACTCTTCTACAAGGCCCTGCTATCTGGAATGGAGGCCAAATGAGTACATGATGAGCCACTAGAACTATGGGGGAGCCATCGTGGGACACCTCATATCTCCCATTTATAGACCCTGAGGCCCCTTCTCTACCTTTCAACCACTTCCCTACCTGCCCCTCCTCAGATTAGGTACCAATAGCAGAGCACCATTTTCTATCAAGAATCACCCAACAAAATCAGTTCGTTTTCCATTTCTTCATCCCAGAGCTCATTCCAACACTGCACTTCATAGAGCCTGGCAAACTGCATTGGCCAGAGGCAGCAGAAGGGGATGAAGGAGCATGTATGGATTCCAAGCCTTCTTGGTCACCATGCTTTGTTCTCATTAAGGCCTCTTTAAGCAACAAGCATATAAATCAGACCCACCTGCCCAATACAAAGGTGTCGCTTTATCACCACAGGTGAAGTATTTAAAGAACACCACAACCATACTCATCTGTCTGTCCCCTACCTCCCTCTCTCCCTTTATCAGAACGCAGAAATAAAAAGCTTCAGTGCTCACTACTGAGTGTACTGAGGAGAAATGGGGATCAGCTGTGATTACTGTTCCTCACTGAACACCCAAACTCCCTTATCCATCTCCCCTTTCCTGGGGCTGTAGAGAGTCATCTCAGGGACAGGGATATCTTCCCTCATTCTCTGATCAAGAGTCAACAGACTGCAGAGATTACCCAATGGCAGCTGGCTAGGAAGTAAACATGGTGCATGGCTTGTCTTTGACCCAATCCTGTCCTCCGAGGGGCAGAAAGAAAAGTTCCTTTCCTCCCTGAGACTGGTGCATGGACATCTGAGTCTTTCCTTTTGCCATTTATTTCTCCCCATAAGCTCTGGTCCTGCAACAATAATAAGAAATGATGTCTAAATGTGCCTGGAGAGCTTGGGAGATTCTATATAAGCAAAACGGCTTTGATTAAGCCAATTAACTTGCTCCTGCCAATCAATCTTCCTTCACTACCACCCCCTGCTCCAGCTCCCAGGTGGGGGCTCCACTCCCTCCTCCAGATTCCAGGTGGATCATTAATATGCTGAATGAGTTTCCAGGCCCCAAGACACACAAGAGAGAGCCGTTCAAGTATGGGGCACCCCCACCCCCACTCCCTGTAGGATGCTAGAAGCAAAACTACCAGTCTTAACCATACATAGGACCCACAGGTTGGCACAAGTATCCCTATGCACTAACTCTGCAGCTGTGTGCACTCTCCACACCTCTGTGACCCACGGACACTTGGGCATACACATGTGATGTGCCTCGCATCTGTACAATGCTGCACATAGATACGTGTGAGTCAGCCTGGCACCTCCTGCATGCTGCAGCCCGGCCACACCACACATACTGGGCCGCCTCTTCTCTCTGCGTGTGTCACCCAAGGGTCCACAGGCATGGGCACATCACTAGCTTTGCAACTCCTAAGCCTTCTCTAACCAACTGGCTTGCTCTGCACATGCCTCGCACATGTGGCCTGGACACGCATGTCAGTGTTTCCTCGCACCTGCCAACATGTGTGCCCAAGAGAATACCAGCCAGGCTCCGGGCACCTCACACCCACCCCCCAACACACACAAACACATTCCAGGCCCCCTAAGGTCCCTTCCCCCAACCCATTCCCTGGCCAGGGACTCACAGAGACCGGAGCTTAATCCACATCTTCTTGCTGGGGGCTGACTTCAGCTCCAGGGGTGACGGGCAATCCGACTCCAGCATCTCTGGAGGGCTGCCGGGGGACAGCTCCATGCTCAGCCACTGTCTAGGGAACAGAGGGAGAAGGCCGCACCTCGGTTTAGCTTCATCCCCTAGCTGAGAGACCCTCGCCCCCCATCCCAGGCCGTTCCCACCTGCGGCTGGCGTGGACCAGCCAGGCCGGTGTCTTTAACCTCAGCCCAAACTGGCAGAGCTGCCGGAACTGCAGCTCTTTCTCTCCCGCTGCCCAGCCGGGCTCTGGGCTCCCAGTCCAAGCTCTCCGCGCCGCTGCCGCCGCTGCCGCCGCTGCCGCCGCTACCTCCGCCGCCGCCGCCGCCGCCGCCGCCGCCGCGCGCTGCCACAGCCGCCTCTTCGCCTCTATCCTCCTCCGCCTGCCCGGTCCCCCCTCCCGCTGCTCCCCTCCCTTCTCTTCGGCCTGCCCGCCCGCCCGTCTCTCACTCGGCGCAGCCGCTCCTCCCCCTCCCAAAGGAACGATTGGAAGCCGGGGGCACAGAAGCGCCCAAGGGCGAGCGCGCGCGCACGGGAGCGGGGCACCGGTGGCTGCTGCGTGTGCCCTGCACAGGGAGATGTAAGTGCGTGTTTACAGAGGCGGCGGGCAAGACTTTGGAGTGGGTGGTTGTGTGGGTTCCCTCGGCGTTGTGTTTGGAGTTTCTGTACAGGTGCATCTTTGCTTTCATGGGCGCAGGTTTGCCTAGCTGCCTGTGTGTGCCATGTGTGAGAGAGGGATAGGGGAGCAGCCTAGATCTCTCCCTGGGGCACTGGGACACGGGTTGAGTGAAGCCATCTACCATCAGAACTCGGCCAGACCAACCCCCACTGGTGTTCCTGTCTTGGAAGAGAAAAGTTCAAGGCACCCCACACTTCCTGTCAGGTCCCTCAGCTTGATCTTTGGGCCTGTCCATCAGGAGGCCTGCCCAGGATGCCTCTAGCCATCCACCTGGCCCGTGGGATTTTTCTCACAAGTTTAAAGCTCTGCAGAACAGGCAGCCCCACATCTTCCCTGACTACCTAATAACTGCACAGAGCCAGGAAATCATTCCTGATAGCTTGCCTTCAACCCTGCCTGCAGCCGTTCCAGCTCATTTCCTCTTATTCTGTCTTCAGAGAAAGAAATCTAAGGGCTAAATGCCCAGCACAAACAGACCAGATGCTTGATAAACATTTGAGGCATGAGAGAATGGAATTTGACCTCAAGATGAAGAGACAGCGCCAAACCCCTTCCATCTAACAGTGCCCTACCTGGGACACTCTCAGGAGCCACTTCTATTTCTTGTAATTATCTTGCCCTGAATGAACACCTACTTTGGCATTAGGGAAGCTTCCACATAAACAGAAAACAGAGATGCATTCACTAACTGCTGGATTTAAAACAAGCTACCGATCCAGGATCCCAGAATGTGAGTTTTAGTTTCAAGAGCTCTGGAGGTTGGAAAGAAGGAGCGATCAGGAAAAGGCATTTATTCTTAATGTTAGGTGGGGGACCTCCCTTTCCCAGGCAAAAGAGGAGAAAAGAAGGAAAGTGATAGCCCAAAGAAAAGGATGGACTGTCGTAGGAGACATTCCCAGATCAGGCAGAAGTATCAGCAGAAGCAGGTCCTAAAACATACATAGGCCAAAGGCTAAAGCAGAGTCAAAGATGAAGCAAAAGTGGGAAGAACATTGAGGCCTCCTGCATCCATCTAACTTCAGCACACAGCACCATTCCCTCCTCATCAAGGAACAATCCCAGACAAGAGATAGCTATACCACACACCTATACAATGCAGTTCTCAAACTTTGAGAGCAATCTTCTTTCTTATCAATTGAAGAAGGAATAGGCTGAAAATTACAAAAGAATTTGAATTTGGGCTTAGAGCTAAAGAGCTCTAATTAGAAAATTAGAAGTAGAGCTAAGGTGTTTTCCAATTTAGGCAGGTATTTAAGTTAGAAGAGATAGGAAACATATTTCCAGAGGAATCTCTCAACATTTCTTGTCAACATAGTGACACGTCCAGTTCTCCTAGGCCCCCAACTCCTGACCCATTTTAAGAGATGTGTCATTTGTAAAAGAGGTTTTAGAGTCCGGGTCTATCCTAATTCCCTTCATTTAGTAAATGAGAACACTAACCCCAGAAAGGGTTGGTGTTTAGATCAGTCGGTAGAGTGCTCTGCACCCTCTGAGGCCTTGGGTTCAATCCTTAGCACCATAAAAATAGAAGGCAACTCACTCCCAATGCAATCCGAAACAATCAGCCATTGAAAATCCTATGAGTTGCTGAGTTGAATATGACTATGGCACCTAATAACAAAGCCCAGAAAAAATGCATAGTTCCACAGAGCCAGTCATAAAACCAGAGCCAAGTCTCCCAAACTTTAGTGCCTTTTCCACTCTATGATCCTTTCACTTCTTTTTTTTTTTTTTTAAGCAAATTCTCTTTGTATAGCCCAGGCTAGCCTTGAATTTGCAATTCTCCTGCCTCAGAATCCAGAGTGCTAGAATTACAGAATGCACCACCATGCCTGACTTCTTTCACTTTCTTAGTCACCAGTGCCCCTGTTTTGCCTCAACCTCGTTCCTCTTGTTGCAATCCAATCTAATTTCTGCTTTACCGAACCTCTGAAGAGATAAGAATGGGGTATACTTGTTTCATTCACAAACTTAAAATACAGCAAGCTTCTGTGCCTTTTCCTCGTTTCCCACCCTCACCTTTCCCAGGCTCCTTCCGCCCAACCTCATTCCTTTCCTTCTCAGCTTCAGAACTGCCCCTACCCAATGGAAACCCAGCCTCCTCACGCCCCTAACCCTCTAATCCCTTCCAACAAGCTCTGAGTTTGATAGAGGCCAAAAATGATGCTACTCCTCACGCCCCTAACCCTCTAATCCCTTCCAACAAGCTCTGAGTTTGATAGAGGCCAAAAATGATGCTTTGGCAGCAGGTGACGGATGGATGTGATCTGCCTCCTACAGGAATGCTATTTAAAGGGGTGGCCCCACAATCCTCTCCTTCCAAAGTGACAAAAGAAAAACCTGCACCTCAATCTCTCCAGTGCTGCAAACTCAGCTCAAGTTAACTTCTAACTTCTCCAACCTGCAGCCTGGCCTGCTGTTCCTTTTCCTGTTCAGGTGGGAGGGAGAGTACTTGACAACTCATTGAGGTGTGGGGGCTGAGGGGGGACTCATCTTCGTCTCCTTTGATGACAGGTACTCAGGAGAAGCTGGAGGCCCTGTGGGGAGGAGGACTGGAAGAACATTCTTCCCCCAACAACGTGAGCACATTTCAGCCATGTGCCAGCTTCTCATAGTCAAACTTTGTTGGAGAACTGATGCAGGCACAAGGATCCGAGGCTAAGGAAGCCTGTTCTTAGCTGGGATCTCCCTCCCTCCTGGGTCCTGAGGCTGAAACCACCATTGTTCAATTTCTGCGAGACAAAGTTCCAGAGGACAAGGTCTCCCCTTTGGCCAGCCTCAGACCTTCTGCATCTTGAGGCTCTCTCCTCACTTGCCCACTAGATTGAACACCATAGCGGAAGAGGCAGTGTCTCTATTGCCTAAAGGGAAGCGAGCACCTGGGCAAGCATCTCCCTCAAGGCCTGATGGGAGGGATAATCCCATCTCACTGCGGCCAGCAAGTTAATGGAGACTTTAATGAAAATGCTACATTAATGAAAATGCTGAGGCTAGAACTGACTTTCTGCCTGTAAAACAAAACAGTCAAGGGTCAGAATTTCTCCTGATAGCATTCCTCAGTTTTGTGAGGGCCTAAGTAAAGCAAACTGGGGCTCTGAGAGCAAAAGCAACTCATCATTGATTGTGTCCAGTCTGTAAGACCCTCCTGGTCAAGGAATAGAATTGCCTGAAATGCTAAATTCTGTTACCTCATCTGTCCCCTTTGTTGTATCTGTGTCCTCACCTTCTCTTTGCTCTTGTTGTTGTTGTTGTTGTTAGGTGCCCTCAAGTCGGTATCCAACTCATAGCGACCCTCATAGGGTTTTCAATGGCTGTTTTCGGGATTGCCTTGGGAGTGAATTGCCAGGTCCTTCTCCCATTTTTGCGGTGCTGGGAATTGAACTCGGGGCCTCAGAGACTGCAGCGCAGCACTCTACCCACTGAGCTAAATCCCAGCCCCTTGCTCTTTCTAGGGTCTCTGAATTCTAAGTCTTCCCTTCTAAAGAGGGAGTCTTCTCGGGTAGAAAATCTAGGACTGAACATCAGCCATGGGTCCTGGTTCTAGTTCTACTACTAAACATGGGACATTTGTTAAGTCATTAAATGTTGCTAAATCTGTTTCCCAACTTGGCTACCGTGCAGAATTGCTATAAGGATGGAAAAATGCTTTGAAAAAGTATATTTGAGACTAGGGGTATGGCTCAGTATTAACTGCTTGCAAAAAGCATTCATGAGGCCTTGAGTTCAACTCCCCAGTACCACAAAAATAAAGTATATGTGATAGATAAACATGTGGGTATAATTATATGTTTATGAAAAGATATTATGTCAAGTCACATAATTTAGAAGTAGAGAACAAATCTGTGTTTCCAGGGAAAGAGGTTTCAGGAGGGAAGTGGGTGTGATTGTGTGGTTTTGAAAGAACAGCATGAGGGATCCTTGTGGTGATAGAATTACTCTGTATCTTGATTGTGGTGGCAGATATAGCAACCTACAAGTGATAAGCTGCAGAGAACTAAATACATATACAGAGAGAAACAAGTATAAGTAAAACTGGCACATATGAGTAAGATTGATGGATTATATCAATGTCAATATCCTGGTTGTGATAGTGTACTATAGTTTTGTGAGCTGTTACCACTGAGAGAAACTTTAATGGTACATGAGATCTTTTTGTATTATTTCTTATAAGTACATGTTGATTAACTATCTCAATAAAATTTTCGATTAAAAAAGTATATTATCACATCTGCCCTCCATCCCCTTCAGCAACTTGTCTTACTGTCCTCTGAGAGGGTTCCCATAGAGGGTTTCCATGAAGATAAAGGGGTCTCTATCCCCTCAAGAGGACAAACCAAGCAGAGATATAAGGGTATAAGGTCAGCCCAGCATAGTGGCACATATCGATAATCCCAGCACACTCAGAATGCTGAGGCAGGAGGATCATGAGTTCCCGGCCAGCCTGGGCTATATAGCAAAACCCTGACTCAAGAGGAGAAAGGGTATAGGGTCATGGATCAGATCCTTCTGAGCTTTCTCTTCTTCATCAACTGTACTTGCAGTCTCAGTAGGCCTGACACTGAATCACTCTTTAGAACATAACATCCTTTCCGTAGCAAGGAAGGACAATTAGCTGAGGCATGAACCAGAATTCTCTGTTGCTTGTATCCTAAAGAGCAGACAGTTGTTGCTAAGAAAAACATGTGTTGATTACAGGTGCCAAGTTCAGAAAGTATTGACTAAGCCCAGGTCTGGAAGAATAAAAAGCAAATACACACCCAAAATCCTAAAACAGGTATCAAATTGGTTTAATGAAGTCCAGATGGCTTTGCTGAAAGCTAACAATTGCTTCCTTTTCATTGTGCAAGTATGGACATGACTCTAATTAATCAAGTAGCTAATTACATTTGCCCATTTTGACCACTCTGGACCCTTGACTCACAGTATCTGTTGTGCCAGTCCTCCCTGGCAGTGGGTGCAGAGAGAGAAGGATGGGGCCACTGTTTCCTGCCATGGAGTTAACTAAATCTAGTTTAGTGCTATCTCTAACGCCCCAGGCTCTCTGGCACTTAAAATTCTAATTAGTGCAGAAAAGGGCTAAGTTGAAACAGTTTGTACTCCCTCAAGGATACCCACTCTCAGGCCCTACAACCTAATGAGGTCTGTAAAATTTAACATCTACAAGAGAAATCCCTGCCTGGAGCAACAGCTGTACCCAGGATGACAAGGGCATTTGGGGTTAAATTAGTTACTCGAAAATTGGAAGGAGAGTACCCCCAAATGGTGTGGGAGGGAAAGGCCACATGAGTGTGGCCCACTTGGCTATTGTGCGGCCTAGGATTGATCTACACTGCCCCACTGCTCTGGATTGTGGAGATACCAAAGAAAAAGCAGGCAGGTTTGGGGGAGAACACACTCATCACCTGCAATGGGCAGGAGAGCTCTGGGCAGTGAGACCCTCAGGAGGAGACTTACACCTACCCAGGGGAGGTAGGAGAAGAGTCCCATGGAAGAGAAGAGGGGTCCCTTTGCTGCTGCTCTACAGCGGGAGCAGCTGAATATTTGCTGAACACATTTGGAAAAGGAAGAGAGGAGATAATCGTCCTAATGAATGTGCAAGAGACAAAAGCAGCTCCAGTGGGAGGATTATAAGCTCATTATGGTTTAATATGATGATTGATCATCTCTGCCTGCCAGCATTATCCCAGAATAGTGATGAAGGTCAGAGAGACCCATGGCCATCAGAGTTCAAGTTCTAGTCACCAGAAGATAAGAAATATGCTTGTAGGTCACTTGTTTCTTCAGGGTAAAAATTCACGTCGGTCTCCTAACGTCTATAAACTGTCCTCCAAGCCCCCAGTCTGCCTCATTTCTTGAGGATTTCTAAGCTCTGGCTTGCTCTTCTGTATACCTATTCATCAGCTCTGGCTCTGACCCTCTCTCTTCTTAATGTTCTCGGCCTTGAGAAAATGACCACACCTTCCACTGTGTCACAGGTCTAGGTAGGTCCAAAGGGCCCTTCAGTGGGTACTGGCTGGCACCCGGTTTAGATGGAAGGCCCGTGAAACTTCCCGGTAGGCATTTCGAAGCAGGACGTAAGGGAAACAGGACTCCAACATGTCCAGGGTCAGGAAGGATGACTCCTCCACCACCTGGAATAGATAAGGCCACGAGATGAGAATCTCCAGTAGGACATAAGATTCTGACACTCTGTTCCTCTTCGTGCAGGTCCTGGGTCCTCAGCAGCCCTCAGAGTTATAAGTAAACAATGCTTCGAGTCACACATTCCACTTCCTCCCTCAGTTGATTGGACTCCCAGAATGCTCCTTTACAATGGCCTGTCTGCTTCCTTCGTCAGGGCTAATGTAAAAGGCACAGAAACAGAAGACAGGGAAAAAACCACATTCCTAGTGGCAGAACAACCTTATTCTCTCCTGTTCTGGAAATGAAATCGTATGTGGGAGGGCAGCACAGATGCAGATAAACATGGACAGAAGTGCTAATGACAAAGCTTTGCAACAAGAGAAACAATAGCCACGGCAGGCCAAGGAAGAGGGGTCTGGAATCCACATGGGTCCTCTTGTGCTGGGCCAGCAGGCTCCTCCCTCCCTCGGTAGAGTGCTTGGGGAACAGTAAGCATGCTACATAAAGGAGCAGGCATGATTAATTGGTTTAATTAGAAGCCTACATGCTGTGTTAGTCCCAGCAGCCCCCACAGCCAAGCAGGAAGACAGATCAGGATGCCCAGAGAAGATAGTGGGGGGGTGGGTACCCAAGAGCAGCACAGCCCAGGGTTGGGCTGGAGGTTTGCCATCACTGAGGAAGAAGCAGGGCATATTTCCTTTAGTGTCTTCCTCACCCAAGAGGTTATGGGACTAAAACCACACTCTAGAGCAGAATCCCATATCCCAGCAGTCCTCACAGATGAGCCCTCCGTTATATGCCTGGTACTTCAAGTTCTGAAAATCTAGTAAGGAAAGAGAAATCTAGTGTATCTACCCTAACATGTCTCTGTCTCTCTCTCCGAGGTTGCTTCAAGTTTTACACTTGTAAGATTTCGCTGTTCTCAAACATATGCACATGCAGTACACACAATGGCCTCAGAAGAGCAGGCACTGGAGGCTGGAGGGAAGGAAATCTGCTGACAGAACTGTGGTCCTGAGCTGAGATTTGATAACAGAAAATTCCTTGCTCAGCAAGATTGCCAACCCTGAACCAGGAGAGAGAGGGATTCTCCTACCACAGGTACAGGGAAATGAGGGGTGACTTCAGGAAGGAGCCACCGACTCATTACTTCCTATTCTCCACCAAGCACAAGAGAATAACAGGGTTCCTTACTGGCAGACATTTATGGTAGTAGAAACAGCGCTAGGGTAGAGGCCAAATGACTTAGGTTATAGCCCCAAATCTGCCCATATGTATTAGCAGAGACCTTGAGTTTCATCTTTCCCTCCCTCTTCCTCGGTTTCCTCACCTCTGGACTAAGTGCCAGGATCTGGTCTGTCTCTGACATCAAAGATTCCATGATTCTCTGAGAGAACCTTCTCTTTCCCCCAGGAAACCCATGCTAGGAGCAGGCTGGTGACACTGGGGTGGACACTGCCCAGGCTTGACAGTGAAGACAGGAATACTCCCGGGAGAAAAGTGTTGGCTAGAATCTGGGGTTACACAAGTAGGCTCTTAACTCTAGCTCCTTCCCCTCTAGTCATTTCCAATTTCTCTGCGGAAACATTTGCATTTAAATTGCTTTGAAGCAGCTAGTTCTTCCAATCTCCACCTCCAACAAAAAGTACCTGGTTCTAGCTCTGCTGTTGCCATTCTGCCAGCCTCACTGGGAGGCCCCAAGGGGCAGACACTTTCCCACACTTTGAGGCAGGGGTTGGAGTAGGGATCAAAGCAGAAGAGGTGGGGCAATTCAGAATTACCTCCAACCTTACAGAGGTGAAATCTGCCAGAGGAAATAAAGAGGCATGCCTAAATCATCCAAAAACCTAAAATGAACAGCAGAGGAAACTACATTTGTTGAGCACCTATTATTTACTAGGTACTTTCACACATATTATCTCATGAATTCTAAATGTTCCACCATAAGGATTATTACCCATTTCTGTGGATAAAAAATTATGCTGCTGCGCTGGGCATGGTGGCATATACCTATGAACCCAGCATTCCAGAGGCTGAGGCAGGAGGATTGCAACTTCAAGGCCAGTGTGGGCTATAGAGCAAGACCACCTTCTCCTCCCCTCAAAAAGAATCAAGCTGCTCCAAATGCGGTGCTCTACCTAGCCCACTTTGGTGTCTGCCCTCCATCTCCCCTCATCTGCCTCCTTGTAAGGGGCACTTATAAACTCCCTTTACTGAAAAGCATTGCAGACTCCCAAGAGGCATCTGAAGGTCTCCAGCCCTTGTCCTATACTTGCAGCTAGTTTGATCCAGGAAGCTGTAACTGAGAAACATATCTTTGACAAGAGACCACAAATAATACCCTGCAGCAATGACAGAAAGGTTCCTGAAAATACCCTGCAAAACCAGAACTGAAAGACTGTTTAATTATGCATTCCTCTTGCCCTTGCCCCCAACTTTTCCTCTATTTAAACCTGAAGCTCATGTAAGTCCCCAAAGATGGATTTGGGGTCACTTGTTTCTCTTTTCAATGTGCACACGGATTAAATCTCCTATCTCTGCTTTTCATCATTACTCACCTCTGTTATTGGCATATTGGGGACAGGGTTATTGTTAGGTACCATCAAGTCAGATTCAACTCATAGTGATCCTATGTACAATAGAACAAAATCCTACCTGATACTGTGCCATGCACATAATCTGTTTTATGTTTAAGCCCATTATTGCAGCCACTGTATCAACCCATCTAGTTGAAGGTCTTCCTTTTTTTCATTGACCCATCACTCTCCCAAACATGATGTCCTTTCTAGGGATTGGTCTCTCCTGACAACATGTCCAAAATATGTAAGACACACAGTCAAACCATCCTTACTTCCAAGGAGCACGCTGATTGCACAGGTTGGACAGGGTTGCCCAGCCTGAATCTGGGAATTGGGGCTTCACCCTAAAATCCGGTAACATCCCCCTCACCACTCACCACACACATCTCACACACATACATACCCCCATCCATTCTTTCCCCTGTCATAATCCCTAATCAGCCCAGGCCTTTTTCTAGCTAGAGAAAGTGAGACATTGATACCTCTCAGGGCCAGAGTATTTAAAGAAGAGGAGTGGGAGGTAGGAATGCCTGGCCCTAACATTTCTAGGCCTTGGGCCAAGAGTACAAATGGAAGCCCACATACCACATAACAACAACAAAAAAATATCAAACCCTTATGTTATATCTTTTGACTTTCACAATATACCCTGGTAATTTCACAGAAGTCCCAGCTTGAATTAAGAATTCTTAGACTTCTCAAAGTTCTGCACCAGGGCAGGGTGAAGAAGGAGCTAAGCCGTCTCCCTTCGCTTCCTTCTCACCCCCAGTTTGAGGGATTTTGTATACACATGTGGACTTCCTGACCTGCCCTTCTTAATTTCAGCCACACCACCTTAGGTACTAGAGGCACATCCACAGTCAGTCTCTGCGTGATGGACTTGGGGAAGAAGTTCCATACACACCCTATAGGTGGGCTAGCAAATGCTGGGGCCCCACATATGTTTAGTGTGGGCTCTGAGGTGGGGCACAGGCTGCAAATGAGCACATCCTCTCCTCCTAGCCCAGAAGAGGACAAGAGGACGCCTCTAAACAGTCTCAGGGCAGGAGCCCTTGCTGTCCATATCTAAGTGCGGTACCAACATAGAGAAGCAGATTTGTAGGTCAAACCAGTGAGTAAGCATGTTGAACAGAGGAACAAGATCAGGGAGAGTCAGAGTTCCCAGAACTTTCCGCCAGAGTACAGGAAAGCCCACAGCTTGGAAGCTAGAAGAGATGGCAGGAACTGCCTGATTCATGGCCCACCCTGCTCCTTGCCTTATAGCTAAGGTCGCTTCTCTCCTATGAGCCCCACCCCTAAACTCCCTCAGTTCCCCTCTGTGCTCTCTAGTACTCTCTTCATAGTACCCTTAAAGACAGGAAATATAGTGTTAGGAAGTTGTCAACCAAAACCAAACTCATGCTGAACAAGTAGTCACCGATAAGGGACACAGCTGCCTCCTTCCCAGGTGAGACTCTAGAATGTTACAGTAAAAGGGGCCTGGTCTGCTAGAAAACAGGAAGGCCCCATCATGCAGAGAAGTACTGAATACTTTACTCTGGGATTACAGGAAAAGTCTAAAATGTTCACAAATTATGTGAAGACAGACCTTCTGGGCAGAATTAAGTTCTTAGTTAATGCTTTTGGGTGATGACAATAGCAAAGACCCAAAGACCCTACAAAGGAGTCTCCTGCTGGCCCTTCCTCTCTTTTTCCAGACCAGCTTAAACAAGATACATACCAAGCGCATGAGCAGAGAAATGGATTCCCGATTTCTGGTTTTAAGCTTGTCAGTCTCCTGGCCCAGCTGCAAGAGGCTGACAGAGGCCACCTGTAAGGGAAGCATTTGTAAGAAGCAGATTTTTACAGAGGTCAAAATAGGACAGCCTCAGGCTACAGGAAGTTAAGAAAAAATCAAGGAGAGTTAAGAAGGGCCAGGCTGCTCCTAAAGACTCAGGGTGGAAAAGTGGCAAGTCCCCTAGGCTTCAGAGAGGCATGTCATTGCTTGCAGACTAGCCTGGATCCCTTGGCCTGCCAGCTCAGACAGCAGGAGCTTGCCAAGGTGCTGGGAGAGAAGGGGTATGGGGCAAGGGAAGAACCTAGAACAAAGGCTAGGGATACTGTGTGCCAGGACATTAATCTCTCTTTTCCTAGGCAGCCTCCAGGCACCTCTGTCATCAGGCTGTTTCCAGCTGACACTCCACCTGACCAGAGCCAGGGCTGCGCTTCTGATTCAGACACAGTGCTCTTGGTATTCTCCACCAGTCAACCCCCAAGTGGCTGTCACCTCCATTCACCTGCAGGGCCCCCATGGATCAAAAACGGAGGAGGAAAAGTGAGTCACATCCCAGGGCCAGGTCCTGGCATTTAGCAAACAAATAGAAAAAAAAAAAGGAAAGGAGGGGGGAATCTCACCTCATCTTAGAGATCTGGTATGAATCCCCTTTGTATTTAAGAGACTTGGAGCCCATTCTGTTTGGTTGGTTGTCCCAGTTTAAATCAAGACACCCCAACCAAACTACAACCCCTAACATGCACTTGTCAGGACAAGAGTATAATTCCCCAAATGACAATATGACCCACTATTTCCTTCCCAAAGAATAAAGATGAAGCTCTAGTTCTTAAATCAGGACCATCCTTTGCAAAAGAAGAAGCTCCCTATTACCCAGAATGCTGCAGCAGGCAGTGGGTAATGGACCATGGGCCAGAAGTGTATGACCAGGAATCCTCCACAGAGGATTTAGAATGGAAAACTCTAGGGCCTTTTTTTTTACTATGGAAGGGGATTATTTATTCTATATTTTTCCAGAGGCAAAACTAAGATCAATGCCAATAGTTACAGGGAGTCAAACTTTGGCTAAAAACATTTTAGAAACAATTTTTCAAACAAATCAGACAGAACCTTACAGTGGAATCCGCTGCCTGGTTATAAATGCCAGTCCCTAGAAATCTAGTCCAGTGGTTCTCAAAGTAAGATCCCTAGGTAAAGAACATCGACATTTACTGGGAACTTGTTAAAAATGCAAACTCTCCAAGCAATTCTGATTTACAACAAAATTTGAAAACTAGTCACTGTCAGTATAAAGTTGGAAAGGGGTGTCTAGATCTTAAAACTCAGTCTTTACAACTTTAATGTACATCCAATCTCCTGGAGACCAAATTATAAATATAAAGGCCTGGCCTCACCCTAACATGTTCTAATTCAGCAGGTCTGGAGTAAAGATCAGGAATCTATTTTAACAAGCTCCCCAGGATATTTTGATGCACACCAAAGTGATGAATCACAGATTCAGTTTAGTCTCCCTAGTTTATAAGTTAGAAAACTGAGGCCCCAAAAGTTTGGCTCTCAAGATGTCACACAACTGAATAGTGGCAAAACTCAGATTTTCTCACTCTTTGTCCAGTGATTTTTCCAAATATTCAGGCAGAGGCTGACACACCAACTGTGAGGAAATTTAGAACAAACTCTTGCCTTTCACAAAATAGCCTCTCACTATTTACTGAATGAATTAGGTGGGAGGTTGAATTTGAAAGCCCCTTCAATAGTAACTGTCTACCCATTTAAGTCAAAACTATTTCCAGCCCTTTACAATCTCCCATTCCTTACAATCTAGACCCACTCACCACCAGAAATTCCTTGAGATGAGTTTCGATGTTCTTGTTATAGAGCGTGAAGAGGGCGGCAGACACCTGGATGATGGCTTTGGTCAAGCAGTGGATGTTGTTATTGTAACCTAGGTTATTATGGAGGGAGAGGGAAAGAAACAAAGGAAACGACAAGTAAGCCACTCCAGGCTGACCACAAGTAATTACTCATTTTTTCAGGCAAGGCCACCCCTATTTGACACCAAAAGGACTAAATGACATTTGAGGACTAAAGGAAGGATACTCCGATGACATTTTACTCGAATAGGATCTTATGCATAGTTCATTCTCAAGTGCCTTTTGAAATAGAAATTTACATATGAATCAGAAGCCCATAAGTTCTGGGTAAATATCTTTATCTCATCACCTACCCAGGACACAACTGAATGCCATTGGTCTCTCAGACCTGCTCCTTACTTACCATCCTTCTCAATGCTATAGAAGGAAGAAGGATCAGTGGCAAGGAGTGGGAGGGAAACAGCCAGAAAGATCAAGAGCAGGCAGGCCACCTTATACTCTTCTTCGGGGGATGAGCTATCTGGGGAGAGGGAGAAAGGAAAAGAAGAAAAATGAGTAAGGTCAGCAAACAAGAGTTATCTTCTGCAGGGGTACCATTTCACAGAATTGTGATCACATGAGAAAATACCAATGAACACACTTTATAAGGAACTATCGGCAAGTTATTATTGCTGAAGGAGACAGGACTAGCATCCATGTATAGTGAGGGCCCTAAGGGCTAGAGGCCTCCCCCAGGGACAAGGAAGAACTCTAAGCCAAGGGCACTGATGACAAGCAGTCCTAGGATACCTGTCAGCTGCCTGAGGGGTGGAGAGGCAGGAAGGAGAGAAAAGACTCTCACCAAGAGAGAAGCAAAGGGGCAAGTCTGGTGATTTTGACGGGCTTAACACCAGCCCTGCATTCTAGCCTCTTCTGGGTATGTGTGTGTATGAAGGTGCTAATCAGAGGAAATGTGTAATGGAACATATGAGAGACAAGCAGGAGCCTGGGGAAGGGGTGGATAGAGTCAAAGAGATTATGTGGGAGGGAAAAGCACAAGATCACTTGGAGAACTTAGGTACTATACCAGACAACTTAGAGTAAAATCACATAGTATTCTGGATGGTTCTCTCATAGATTCATTTGCATTAATCTTATTTCCCCAAGCAGACTGTAAATTCCTTTGAGCACTTGCTGAGCACCAGACTCTCACTCAGAATGACCTTATAGCTAATTGGTAGATCTACTGGTTGGAACCTAAGGAAAAACCTAAATTGCCTCTGTGAGTATTATTCTGGAGTTCAGAATCTTCACTTAAGTCTTTCCTACCTTCCAACTTTTATCCTCTGAATTCCCAATCCAAAATAAATCTACTGTGACATTGACGTTTTCCCACCCAAAAGTACGGCACAAGCCCTCACTTGCCTCTTCCTCCTATCTTACCAGCTTTCAGATTGGCAATGGCAGCCACCAGGGCTGGGTCAATGTCACAGCCCACCCCTGCAGCAGATGCCAGCTCAAAAACACTCAGGGTCACCTGGTAAAGAGGAAAACAACAGTCAGAACAGGCATCCCAGTAAAGAAGTGCTTGACAGAATCTACAAGTAGCAGAGATTCCTGGATCACAGATTTTAAACTTATGGTGTACTATTATTATTTTTCCAGATATTTCTTTCATAGCTATCTCCAGCCTGCTGGAAAAAAACCAAATGCCTTAGTTTGGTATTGAGGACATTCTGTAGTGCAAACACCTTTCAACCTTATTTCCCTAAATGTTTGATTTAGTCAATGCAGCCAAAGCAATTTATTCACTGTCCCCAAGATACCCCTTCCTTTCTTTCTTTCAAACTTTGGTTCATATCTTCCCTCTCTATAGTGACCTTTCCTCTCCCCTACTTATGCCTATGTGATACCCATTCCTCAGGTTTAACTCAAGTCTTTCCTTCTCTGTGAAGGCCTTTCTGATTACTCCAGCCCAAACCCAACTCTCCTTCCTCTCACTGGTCCCACCCACCTCCCACTGACCACACAGCACCTGGTATCAACTATCTTTTCAGAGAAGAAGCAAGACATATGGCTTATCTCACCAAATAGACTATAATTTTTTAAAATCCTGTGGTATAGTGAAGAGAGAAGATGGCTCTGGAGTAAGACAGATCTAGACTCAAATCCTAGCACCATCACTTATTAAATATGTCATTTTGGCTAAAAGTTACTTAAACTCCTTGAGCCTCAGTCTCCTCATCTGTAAAACCTGGATAATAATACTTACCTCACAGAGTTGTTGTGAAGATTAAGTTAGATCACATGTGTAAAGGACCCACTCTAGTGACTAAGGGAGCAAATCATATGGCTTTCCCTCCTGTTCCTTTATTTTTTAATTTAAAAAAAATTTTTTAATCATTTTTAAAATTCTTTCTTTCTTTCTCTTTCTTTCTTTCTCTCTTTCTTTTTTTCACTACTGGGGGATTGAACCCAGAGTCACACACATTCTAGGCAAACATTCCACCACTGAACTGCACCCCTGACCATTTTTATTTTTTATTTTGGCACAGGGTCTTGCTAAGCTGTGCAGGCTACCTCTGGCCTCAAATTCTCAATCCTCCTCCCTCAGCCTTCTGAGTCACTGGAATTATAGGAGTGTACCATGACACCTAGCCTCCTCCTTTATTGCAAAGCCAGGAACTTTGCATTTCTTTTTACTCTCCTAGTGTTTAACACCACATTAAACACATAGAAGAATAAAAGATTCACTGATTGATGCCTGAACTTTCACTGTACTTAGAATCAGCTTCCCAGGACACAATCTGATTGCCCACTCCCACACCAAGTACTTAAAATCCTTTTGACCTTTTTTTTTTTATTACTCTTTAAAGAGGTCCAAGAAAACAAGTATAATTATTTCAATACTGAACAACTAAATAGCACATATTTGTGCAAAGAACCCCTCAGGGTGGGCATGGTGGTACACACCTATAGTCCCAGCACTCAGGAGGCTGAAACAAGAGGATCAGCAGTTTGAGGCAGCCTGGGCTATGCAGCAAGACCCTGTTAAAAAAAAAAAAAAAAAAAAAAAAAAGCCTAAAAAAGAAAAAGAACTCCATGACACTACAACATATACATACTTTGCCCAGAGTAAGGTTAAGCCAAACTTCAGCCACCTTCTGATCTGCCCTTCATTTAAATCCCTTATAACCCAGATGACCTTGTTTGTGACAACAATGGCCAAGCAGACCAGGGTCCTGGTCCATGACCTGGGGTTTCCTGGAGGAATGAAGGGATGATTGAAGGGGCCTCATTGTCTCTTCTAACCTTCTCAGCCCTCTGAGGCAGTGAAAGAATCATGGACAGGCCACCCCCTTTCTCTGCCCACCTGCTTATTTTCACAGGCAAGCAGAGCCTAAAGATCAGAGCTGCCCAGGCGATGCCAGATAGACAAGCTCTTGACAGGCTGGAGCATTCAGCCTCAAAATCAGCAGCCGCCAGAAACCCAGGCTCAGCGTGAGATCAAAGACCACTCAAGATGGGCAGCCAACCCAATGAAGCATCACCCCTCACTGCCCCCATAACCACCTAACCCCCAGGTGATTCAAGCAGATGGAAGGGAAACTTTATAACTCTTAATTCCAAAATAAGAAAAATTTTCTTAACATCCTACTTTAAATTTTGTGCTTCCCAATTTCCTCATGTTAGAGCTTGCTCCTTTAAAGGAAAGATGTCATAAGAGAAGTAGCCTGCCTGTCACATTGGAAAGACCTTGTCCCCAGGTTTTGGCTGTATTTCCTGCATAACATGTTTGTTTGCTCCAAATGATTCAAAAGACAAGCTGACTCAAAGGTGGGGATTGTGGGCAGCTAAGTCATGCTGCTGCAAAAGCCCTTTTTCCTCTCTTCCTCTCCTATAGCTACGGGGCTCAAGGCAGGTGACACAGGCATAGTGGACCAGAAAGTATAAGAACCAGAGAGACCAGCACACACTTATAGTCCCAGCAACTCAAGAGGTAGAGGCAGAAGGATTACGAGTATGAGGCCAGAAGGAGCCTGTATAACTTTGTGAGAGCCTGACTCAAAATTATTGTTGTTGTTATTGTTAGGTGCCGTTGAGTCGGTATCTGACTCATAATGACCCTCATAGGGTTTTCAATGGCTGACTGTTTCGGGATTGCCTTGGAAGTGGATTGCCAGGTCCTTCTCCCATTTTTGCGGTGCTGGGTATTGAACTTGGGACCTCAGAGACTGCACTGCAGTGCTCTACCCACTGAGCTAAATTCCAGCCTGACTCAAAATTAAAAATTAAAAATTAAAAAATGTGCTGAGGATGCAGTCCAGGGTAGAGCACTTGCAACGTATGTGCAAGGCCCTGGGTTCAATCACCAAGTACTACAAAAGGAAAGAAAGACAGAAAAGAAAAGAAAGGACAAGAAAAGAAAAAGAAGAGAATGAGGAAAGAAAAAGAAAGATCTGGAAGGGAGAAAGAAAAAGCCAAGAAAAGAAATGAAAATTCTGAGGGTAGACAGGGTGGGTGGGAATGCAAGGAACAAATCTCACAAAGAGTACCCCTACCTAAATAGGGGACCTGTTTGTACATAGTTTGGCACCTAATTTGCATACTCCTCATTTCAAATGAAAACCTATAGATACCACCCTACATCCCCTCCATCTCTCCAGGAATGTTTCCCCAAACCCCACAGGGCTCTTCCTCTCCATATCTCCAATTGCTCTCCAGCTCTGCCCTCTGTCTCCAAGAATATGTGCCTGACCAGTTTCCCTGTTCAAATCCTGGCTCTTACCCCTGCAGAGTTCTCCAGAGCCCTCTGTCCCTAACAAGACCCCAATGACATCCTTTTTCCACAGCAAAAGTCTCCTAATGGGGTCCCGTCTTGCACCCCTACCTTGATGTCTGTGTCTGGAGTGACAAACTCCTTCAGGCACTCAATGGGACCCATGAGAAATGGGCAGTGGGAGGAGAAAACCTAGAGGAAGACAAGATGAGTGAGTCCATGGGACAGCAAACAGCACCTCCAAAATTAGGTGGAACCAAAAAGAAGGGGCCTCGACTCAGAGCAGAAGCCACCCAACTTTCCAAGCTACCCTCTCCTTGTGCCTCCCGGTTTCCCAGGCTCATCTATATGAAGGGATCTCCCAGGACCTCTGCCTAGTTCACCTGCGTCTCTTCCATGCTCACCAACCCTTCTACAACTTCTCATGCCAACCCTACCCAGAGAGGCCTCTGGGGTTCTCCGGACGCCCTCCCACTCACCTCCCGAAGTCCTTCTTGGGCCATGGCCCTAAAACTGAGGATCACTCCAATGATGGTCATGCGCTTCAGCACATTTTCAGCACCTGAGGAGAAAGAGTTGTTAGAGATGAGAACTTAGGAGTATGGAGATAATTTTGCTTCTTCAGATCTAGCCGAACCCCCAGATCCCCGAAACCCTCTGTCTATTCCCATAGTTCCTTCTCAATGCGAGGAACGGCGTTTACCTGTCAGCTGGGGTAGCAGAGATGCCATCAAGTCTGGCTTGTTAAAGTTGGATCTGATCTGAACAAGTATATCCATGTTTTCCACCACCAACTTCTGCAGCCAAGGAACACAGAGACATCACGTAGGAGAAGAGATAGATATTCCCTCTGCCCCCAGTTTCCACCTTCTCCTCCTCCCCAAGAAAGGAACTTTTCCCAGGGTCTGGTTTCCATGGTACCTTCAGCTCCACAATCTGAGAGGTCACATGCCACATCAGGTTTTCACTCAGGAACTTCATGCCATAGGGGCCCAGCAGTTCAGCCAAGGCCCGCATCTCTGGAAGAGAGTTTCAGAGGTCCCAAGTGGAAGTCAGAAACATTGGAGCATTTGTACAATAGACATAAGGTCATATGAACATTTAAAATGGGGTCCAACAAGGAAATGAAGTGAAAAGTTAGTAAAAATGGCCTGAAATCCTACTACATTCAAGTGACAGGTCTGGCCTGCTCATAGGACAATGTACCCTCTTCCCATTGTTGTTGTAAGGTGTCACCGAGTCAGGTCCAACTCATAGTGACCCTATATACAACAGAACAAAGCACTTCCCAACACTGTGCCATGCCTGGCAATATGTCAGTGCTTCTCTGATATTCATAGGGTTTTCAACGACTAATGGTTTTGGGATTGTTTGGGCAGTGGATTGCCACATCCTTCTTCCATTTTTTCAGTGCTGAGAATCAAACCCCAGGCCTCAGAGAGCACAAAGCAGCACTCTACAAACTGAGGTAAACTCCAGCACCACCCTCTTCCTAGTGATACTCAAATCACAAATTACCACAAAAGATAACTATTTACTTTACTTCTTATAAGAACCTGTACTTTCCAAGTCCCTTTACATGGTTCCTGGGCTTCATTCTTGCTACACTAACTATAGTAGCTTTATTAGATCTCAGGCCTCTAAACAAGTAAGTGAACCTCTTTGATCCTGTTTACTTCTCTATAAAATGAAGAAACTAGTATCTTCCATGAACTCCTCAGAGAGTTAATGTGATAGTAAGAAACTACATTATAAAAATCTTGTTGCTGTTTTGCTGCTGTTGTTGTTGCTGCTGCTGCTGCTGTTGTTGTTGTTAGGTGCTATTGAGTTGACTCTGACTCATAGCAACCCTATGTACAACAGATGAAACACTACCAGACACTGCCATGTCTGGCACTATTTTCAGGGCTTCTCTGCTTATTCATAGGGCTTCCAATGGCTGGTTGTTTCAGGAGTAGGCAATAGGGTCCTTCTCCAAAGCTTATAACCAGGTATTCCCAGGTGGTCTCCTATCCAAGTACTAACCAGGCACTACCCTGCTTGGGCTGGGATTTGGCTCAGTTGGTAGAGCACTGCGCTGCAGTCTCTGAGGTCCTGAGGTCCTGAGTTCAATTCCCAGCACCACAAAAATGGGAGAAGGACCTGGCAATCCACTCCCAAGGCAATCCCGAGAAACAGTCAGCCATTGAAAAACCCTACGAGGGTCGCTATGAGTCGGATACCGACTCAACGGCACCTAACAACCCTGCTTAGCTTCTGAGATCTGACAAGATCGGACACCAGGGTGGTATGGCTGTAGGCATTAAAAACCTTAGAACACTATAAAGATATCATGAATACCAGAATCTTACTGTGACAGTTATTATTAACAGTACCTCTCATGAGGCACAGGCACTACATCACAGTTTTACAGACAGAAGTTTGGGTGCTTGGCCATGGTCACTTAATCACATCAGAGACATGTCCAGAAACCCAGAGCAATGCCTTCCCAACCCATACTGTGTCCTGGCAGAGACAATTCCTTATCTAGAATCTGGTCTTTTTCTACGTCCTCCCTCTAATGTCTCATTGTCCCAGTTTTCCCCTCTTGAGCCACCTTTTCTTTTTTTCCACAATCAACACACATCCCCAGAGTCTCAGTTCTTTTTTGCTCTTAATTCTTTATTCCTCCAAATCTAGTCTTCTCAATGCCTTATCCCTCCCTGCCTAGCCTGCTCTTGCTCTTTGTGAATTAAATAAAACCTGCCTGGGGGAATCTTGTGTTGGACAAATTCAGATAGGAAAAAGTTCTGGCTATAATCTTTGGCTCTGGGCCATCCCAGCAAAGGAAACCATAAAAGACCAGAAGTAACAATAACAAGGGACCAGTAGAAGAAAAGCAAGTTCAATATCATTAATCAGAGTTCAGACAGAAAAGTTAGTCAGGGCTCCACACTCCAGTCCCTGAAAGCAGGACCAGTTGGGCTCCACCTCCATCAGTGACAGGAAGCAGACCTAGTCACAGCAGCTGATGCAGAGCTTTGTCCAGAGCTGGTACCTGATACGTTTAGAGCTACTATTTACAATAGAAGAACTGAGCAGAGAACTACAAAAGAATTTCCTAGATAGTGCTAACATGGATGCCAGAGGGGCAGAATGGCCTTCTTTAGAGCTGACAGAGAGGAGACATGCTGGTCTACAGGTTGCATGTGCAGAACTTCTTTTCTTTCGTGTCTCTACCCCCATTAATAACCCCAAGGCAGACTTCTCTTTCTATCTATCTATTTTTGCAGTAGCATTGCCCCATCACCATGGCAACCCAGGGAAATTAGGGTGGGGGCGGGAGAAGGGGGAATGTGCACTACCTCCTGCTGCTTGTCAGTTGTCAGCAAGACCTACAGTGGATTTGAGAAGTTACCTACAGCTTGTGGGAAGAGTTGATGAGAGAGGGACATCTAAACCCTCCATCAGGTAAAGAGTAGAATCTGCTTACAGATGGGATCCAGGTGACACCAGGAGGTAGAGCTGGAAAACAGAACTGTACACTCTGGCTTCTTTAACATCCCCAAAGAAGGGGGAGAATGGAGAGAGCAGGGTCACTGGGATACCTTCTGTTGACTTATATAGAGGTAAGATGAAGAGGGAAGAAGTGAGATTGTTCATGAATTACTCAGTCAGCAACATAACTCTGCGAAAAAACATCTGTATCGTTTCACACTCTCTTTAACAAGGGAATGACTTCCCAACTCACTCACTACATACCCCCACCTGCCCCGCCCCCCACCTACACACATACACACACACAAATACACAAAAGCACCAGTGAATACTGGGAAGAAGCCCTGGACTGTTCTGGAGTTTGACTGCCTTGAGCCGAAATCTCAGTCGTACCACTTACAGATGTGTGACCTTAGGCAAGCTCCTAAACTCTCTGTATTGTCTTCATCTGAAAAATGAGGAGAGCAAGAGTATCTACACCAAGGCTGTTGTGAGCATCGAGATACTACTCAGAATTTAGCCCAGAATAAAGTTCTTTATCTCTCATCATCATTTGTTAGTATTAAACATCAGCAATTCAAACATTGCCCAAGGCTCCAAAAGCTAGCCCCAAGGAAGAAGATGCCATGGCATCAGACATTCCAAGCACTTGATCCTTTACCTGTGCTGTGAACACTGCTCCTTCAATCTTGTTGGGAAAAGAGAATAACCATTTACCACTCTTTGACAAACAAACCCCTTCAGTGACTTGTGTGGCCCTGTCTAGCTCCTAAACTCCTCTCCTTTGCCCTCTCCACCTTCAACCCCTAATCTACCCCTTAATTCTAGGCCTCTTTTAGAATCTCTTTTTTGTTGCTGTTGTTGTTTGTTTGTTTTTCTTATGGTGCTCAGGATTGAACCCAGGGCCCTAAGCATGCTAGGTAAGCACTCTACCATTGAGCTACATGCCTAGTCCTAGAATCTTTTTATTTGTACCAAAAGTCTAGCAGAGATGCTGAAGAGAATAGAAAATGGACCACTGGGAAGGTAGGAGAATTTAGATGGGGTCTATAAGCCAAGATGCTGTTTGAGAGGGACAGTTCAGCTCCATGGCAAGGAGCTCAGGCCCTGGGCTCACCAGAGACGTCTGAGAACTCCTCTGCGCTGAAGTTCTGCTCCCCTTCCAGGGGGAGGCTGGTGAAGGCCTGCACGGCTGGTGAGAGGACAATGGTCCCACCACTCGCCTGTCTGAGGAGACTTTCCAGGTACCTGCAGGGTTGCCAAGAAAGCACAGGTTAGTGTCCAACTCCTTCTCCTTGCCACCAGCATGGGGGTCAGGGAGAGGCTCCACTAAAGGCCATGTGGGAAGAAGAGACTGGCAGAAGAAAGTACAACAATCTAATGCCTCAAGCTGTTGCAGCAAAAGCAGTGGCAGCAACTTAATTCTACTTGGCCTCTCATCTGCCAGGCATTTTACTCTGCTGTCAAACACAGTGGCCTGCACTCCCCCCCTCCCCCAGCCCCTGCTCTTTTCTGGCTATTGCATTCCTATCACACTTACCCTCTGTCAGGTAAGACAGGCTCAGTCTGCCCTTTTTTTTTCTTTTCTTTCTTTTTGTCTTTCTTTTCTTTTCTTTTCTTTTTTAATCCTACTAATTGGGCTTCTCTGAAACATACTTAGCTTCAACTTTCCAGTGAAAACGCTAGACGGGGACTTAAGTTTCTGAACGTCAGTCTCAAGTCAAACCTCCTGGGTGGGGAGAAGCCCCATGACCACTGGTCACCCAGTCTCCAAATAGTTCCTCCTGACCTCTTGCAAGTTAGAGGGGCAAGACTACAGCCAGGGTTGGCAGAGAAGGCTTTACCTCCCCGCCATTCAGGCACAGCTCTGGGTCTGTATTCACAGATGTCACAAACTAATCACCAATGGGCCAAGTCCAGCTGCAAACATGCTTTTTTTTTTAAATTTCAATTAGTTGTCAAAATTTTGAAGCAGATTTTACATAAAAAATAAATAGTAGAGCAGCATTCAGGTGATGCTAAGTGGTGCCTGTCACCTTTAGAGGGACATTCCCTCTCCAAGCCCTCAAAGTCCCCACCTAGCCTATGACACCAATTTACCTTACCTGCCTGACCCCATTAGCATTTGTATTTGCAAACTTTGTTTCCCCTTCTCATGGGGTTCTTCCAGGCAGCATCTCTGCCAAGCTGATACTAGGTTAAGAGCACCACCCAGTGGCTAGGGGAGGTGAGAATCTGGCTGTCTCCATTCCTTGAGAACCTCAAAAGAAATGGTGTTGATTCCATCTTCTCCAGTTTGGGGAGGAGGCTCCCTTCCCTATTAAGAACATCTACCAGATCATGTCTGGGAATGAAGAGATCATATTCCAGAGGGATGGTGATAGACAACATGGTTCTTAGAGGGAGAAGCAAAGGCAAGAAAAGAAACAAGCCAGGCATGTGGCATTCACACCTGTAATCCCAGCACTCAGGAGGCAGAGGCAGGAAGATCAAGAGTCCAAGGCCACCTTGAGCTACACAGAGAGACCCTGTCTCAAAAAACCAAGAGCTGGGGCTGGGTGCATTGGTAAATGCCAGTAATCCCAGCAATTTGGGAGGCAGAGACAGGAGGACAGCAAATTTGAGGCCAGAAGTAGCCTGCATAACTTAGTGAGACCCTTTACAAGATTTGAAAAAATTTAGAAAGGGGCTGGGACTGCAGCTCAGTGGTAGAGCACTTCCAAAGTATGCATAAGGCCATAAGTTCAATGCCCATAGTACCACAAAAAAAAAAAATTAAATTAAAATAAAACAAGGGCTAGGGATGTAGCTCAATGGTAGAGGGCTTTCCTAGCATGAACAAGGCCCTGGGTTCAATACTCAGCACCACAAAATATAAAAAATAAAATAAATGAAAGAGAGAGAGAGAAATAAGAGGATGTCAGAAAGAAGTGAGGTCATTTTAACTTGTGACAATAAGAATCCAGATAAGGAAAATTAAGGACTAGGGAAAAAGGTCAAATAGCTGCAGAGTGGGTCAATGTGTTATACTGGAGGTTAGAAGGAAATCTTGTGGTGGGTAAAAAGAGGTCTGGATTAGCTCCAGCTCCTCTGATCCTCAAGAAGAAACAAGCCCCTATTTGGGGGTCCATGACCCCCAAAATACCTAAAATACCTGGACTCAGGGCTAAAATACCTGAGTCCAAAAGCCCTACTGTGCAAAGAAAAAGTGCTAACAAAGAAGTAAGGTGGTAGGGAAGGTTAAGCAACACTGACCAGTTGGTGTAGAGAGTGGTGATGGTCTGCTCCCCACACGAGTCCAGTGGTTGTGTCTGCTGCAGGAGGGCATTGCGGACAACTCTGGAAGCGTCTGCACCCAAAAACTGTGCCAGTGACTGAATAAAACTGATGTACGCTTTAACTCCTGACAATAGTTCAGAAGGCCTTATGATCTCCTGGGTCGTGGGGTTGTAGCCAGCCAACCACACAATGGTTCTAAGTGACAAAAATCATAATTATAATCATAATGATAAGTACAGTATTGAGTGTATCTAGACTCTCTGCTATGGGGTGTGACTACACATATTATCTCACTTATACCTCACAGCAACCCAATAGGTAGAGACAGTTATTATCTCCATTTTATGGATAACAAAACTGAGATTGAGATAGTAAATCTCTTGCTGAAGAATACACAGCTAGCAAGTGTCAGAACTGGGACTTGAACCCAATAACATTTGACTTGTAACCATTGTGCTCTTCCTCTTCTGGAGAAATAAGGTCATCTGGCAAAGGACCTGAGCTCCCAAATGCCATTTGACTCCAAGGGCATACCACCTGCATTCTCAATGCTAGTATTTATCTTTCCTCCTTGGAAAGAATTAGTTCCAATCACTGTCAGGGATGGAAAGTCATGCTTAGAAAGCCTTAGAAGTGCCGTATGGCTCCTGCTGGCCATGGTTGCCAGGGCTGATACAGCACGCTTGGCTGGCAGGCAGCAATAACCTTGGAGAGTGGAATAAGTGTCCACCCAGTTCTACTGCAGAAACACACCAGGAAGACCCCTTCCCAGTGGAACCCCAATTCCTTCCAAAATACCTTCCCCAGGTGCCTGATATTTCACAATAAGAGGCAGTCCTTTGACTTAAGGTTTTTTCCTTGTGAAAAGGTAAACTGTAGGGGAAAAGAAACATCATATTTCAAGCCTTTATCAGCAACTTGCACCTCTATATAAATGAGTTCCTAAGATTCTTCCTGAAGCCACAAGATGTTTGGGAAGGTTTTTGTTTGGTTGGTTGATTGGGTGGATGGTATTTTTGGCAAAATGTCTGTGGAGAAGAGCAGGAGGGTCCACTTCCCAGATGAGAGGGAAAAGACCCCCCAGTGTCAATTGAAGAAAAATAGTACCGAAGGGACAGACTGAGAGCAAGCCTAATCTATTTTAGAGTTTTCACTTAGGCCAAACCTTTAGGCTAACCTTGGGACTTTGGAAATAATGTTGTGAAGCAAGAACTAGAGAGATTCGGGGAAAACTAGGCTGCCACACCAGTAATGCTGCAGGGCCTAGAAAGCACCAGCAGCTGCTGAAGATGTGCACATAGGCAATTATCACACTATCATCTCTTTGACATTGTGGAGGCAACGGAGACATTTTCTCTCACACAGCTAATGTGTACAGAACAAAAACAAACTAATTTTACTTCACCCAAGCAAAAACTTAATTGAAAAATAAATCTGGCTGGGCATGGTGGTGCACAGCTGTAATCCCAGCACTTCGGGTGGCTGAGGCAGAAGGATATTTAGTTCGAGCCCAGCCTGAGCTACATAGCAAGACCCTGTCTCAAAAAAACAAAATCAATAAATTAATTAAATAGATCTACATCTTCTACAATCAAAACACAGACTCATAACTGTTCTTCCTGCCTCTGTTCTTTCTCCTGCTAATGCAACCATCCAAGGCTCCCTGCCTCAGACAAAAGCCAAATCTTACAGGGACACCCAAGCACCCACACAGTGTGCCACTCCTCTCCACTCTTAACTGCACATCCCACCCGTCTTGCCCAGGCTCATTCTGCCACAGTTGCCCTGGACTCTTCCACAACCTTCAAACACACCAGGCATGGTCCCACCTCAGAGCTTTGGCATGTGCTATTTCCTCTGCCCAGAATACTTGTTCCCCTGAGAGTAGTGTGCCTAAGGTTCCTTCAAATTAAGTTTATTTCAGATGTCGCTTTCTTTCCATGTCCACCCCATCTAAAACTGCAGCACTCCCCCACCATGTGCACAGACACACTTCCTAAATCCCTTCCCTGCTTTTTTCCCTGCTTAGCATTTATCCCTATCTAACCAACCATATTAAATGCCATGGAGTCGAGTACGACTCACAGCGACCCTCATAGGATTTTCAATGGCTGTTTTTTGCTTCAGTAGTGGATTACCATGTCCTTCTCCCATTTTTACAGTGCTGGAGATTGAACCAGGGTCCTCAGAGAGTGCAGAGCAGCACTCTACCAACTGAGCTAATGGAGAAGGATGTAGCAGTCCACTCCCGAAACAATTCAGGAACAATCAGCCATTGAAAACCCCATGAGGGTCACTGTGAGTCAGACAGGACTCGAAGGCACCTAATAACAGCAGCAACCTACCATGTATTCTACTTTCTTGTTTTATGTGGCTGTCTCCTCCACTAGAAGGTAAATTTCGTGGGGCAGGGATTTTTGTTTTGTATACTGCTATATCAACAGCCTCTAGAAGATCCTGACACATAGCAGGTGTTCAAAAAACACTTACTGAATAAATGTGCTACTTGTTCCAAAACAAAACACAGAAGACTAAGGGATTATTCATAATAGTTCTTCCAGGTTCCCCTATTTGCTGACTATAGTGCTCAATTCCAATATGAGAGGTGTTTCCCCTATTTTAGGGTACAATGGAATGAGAAGTAAAGCATAGAAAATGGCATTTATTTTTACTTGTTGTTGTTGTTGTTAGGTGCCGTTGAGTCGAGTCCGACTCATAGCGACCCTATGTACAGCAGATCGAAACACTTGCTGATTCTGTGCCAGGCAAACCATCTTATTATGTTTAAGCCCATTGTTGCAGACACTGTGTTAATCCATCTGGTGGAGGGTTTTCCTCTTTTCCGTTGACCTGCCACTCTTCCAAACATGATGTCCTTCTCCAGGGATTGTTCTCTCCTGACTACATGTCCGAAATATGTAAGACGCAGTTTGGCCATTTTTGCTTCCAAGGAGCACTCTGGTTGTAC